>SJXQ01005428.1:0-128068 GCA_006408695.1 Aepyceros melampus
TCCAACCAAACCCATGTCCATTGAGTCAATGATGCCATCCAACCATCTCATCTTCTGTCTGCTTCTCCCCCTGCCCTCAATCTTTCCCAGCATCAGGGTTTTTTTCCAATGAGTCACTTCTTCTCATCAGATAGCCAAAGTATTGGAGTTTTGGCTTTAGCATCAGTCCTTCCAATGAACACCCTTGACTGATCTCCTTTAGGATGGACTGGTTGGATCTCTTTGCAGTCCAAGGGACTCTCAAGAGTCTTCTCCAACACCACAGTTCAAAAGCATCAATTCTTTCGCTCTCAGCTTTCCTCACAGTCCAATTCTCACATCCATACATGAGTACTGGAAAAGCCATAGCCTTAACTAGACAAATCTTTGTTGGCAAAGTAATGTCCCTGCTTTTTAATATGGTGTCTAAGTTCGTCATAACTTTCCTTCCAAGGAGTAAGTGTATTTTAATTTCATGGCAGCAGTAACAATCTGCAGTGATTTTGGAGCCCAGAGAAATAAAGTCAGCCACTGTTTCCACTGTTTCCCCATCTATCTGCCATGGAGTGACAGGTCCAGATGCCATGATCTTCGTTTTCTGAATGTTGAGCTTTAAGCCAACTTTTTCACTTTCCTCTTTCACTTTCACCAAGAAGTTCTTTAGTTCTTCACTTTCTGCCATAAGGGTGGTGTCATCTGCATATCTGAGGTTATTGATATTTCTCCCGGCAATCTTGATTCCAGCTTGTGCTTCCTCCAGACCAGCGTTTCTCATGATGTACTCTGCATATAAGTTAAATCATCACAGTGACATATACAGACAATTAGTCAATCTGATCACATGGACCACAGCCTTGTCTAACTCAGTGAAACTAAGCCATGCCATATGGGGACACCCAAGACAGACGGGTCATGGTGGAGAGGTCTGACAGAGTGTGGTCTACTGGAGAAGGGAATGGCAAACCACTTCAGTATTCTTGCCTTGAGAACCCCAGGAACAGGGGCAAGTGATAGTCCTCAAATACAGTGTTGGGAAGGTAGCTCCCAACTGGTAGCACAGGGTCTAAAAGGAATCTGGACTAAGACAGGAAGGATTTATATTTATTCTGGATGTACTCACAGTAGGTTAGAAAGCTAAAGATATATAACTTTAAATAAAAATGATGATCAGATTATATACTGCTCTTTCTAAAATCTTTAAGGAATTTGGAAATGCCTATTTTGATTCTGAAAAGAGCATATTTTATATTCTTTTACAATTTGTGTGACTGAAATCAGTAACACTCTTGATTTTATAATTAGCTAGTGGTTACCAGTGGCGAGAGGTGAGAGAGAAAGGCAATATGGGGGTAGGAGAATAAGAGGTACAAGCTGTCATGTATAAAATGAGCTGCAAGGATATATTATGGTACAGGGCTTCCCTGCTGGCTCAGACAGTAAAGAATCTGCCTATAGTGTGGGAGACCTGGGATTGACTTTTGAGTTGGGAAGATCACCTGTGGAAGGGAATAGCAACCCACTGCAGTATTCTGGCCTCGAGAATCCCATGGACGGGGGAACGTGGCAGGCTATAGTCCATTGTGTCATAAAGAGTCAGACACGACTGAACAACTAAGTACAGCACATATGTTGTACAGCACACGGGGAATATGGCCATATTTTATAATAACTATAAATGGATCATAACTTTTAAAAATTGTGAATCATTATATTCTACACCTAGAACAAATAACAATGTACAGTAACTATACTTCAATTAAATTTTTTTAATCAGAAAGAACATAAAATTAAAATTGATGCTTCTAGCTCCCAGGCATTTAAAACTCGCAAAACAAAATTTAAATAGAATGATCATCATTCCTTGTCAAATATTAGCATACCTGACTGTGACAAACCGTGCTGATGTTCTGGGTTTGCTTCTAAAAAGACAGTATTTCAAAATAAGGTAAAAAACATGCAGCATGTTTAGAAAACACCCCTTTGGAATTAGAGTGTCTGGTGGGTGTTTGTTATTCCTTAATTGTGTTTAAAAAACTACATAGTTCAACTTTCAACAGTGAGTAAGTAAAATATATGAGGTAATGTGTCTGTCTTAACATTAACAATCCAAATATCTACTTTCAGCCTCCTAACAAGTTTCCATTCATCAGGAATTAGTAGACCACCTAATGCACTAAAGGGAAGGATATGAGAAACTCTTGGAAGAACCATCTATGGACTTCTACAAGAAGCAGTGCAGTTTTAAAAAATGTGAAAATGGTGATCAGCAAGAGAGATATTGAGCTGTTATCCCACATGAACATCAGTCCCATCCTCAAAAAGAGCTGGGAATGACTGAATGTAAGTTATGTTGCTATCCATTTTCCACCATCAGAATCCAAACCCTTACTTTGTCCCAGCTGAGATTTTGACATCAGTCTCACTGGGTTCCTTTCTGCAAACTTTCTTAATATAATTACCTTAAATGGTATGGTCCTAACAGAATCAGAAGATACTAAGAAGAGGTGGCAGGAATGCCCAGAAGAACTAAACGAAAAAGATCTTCATGACCCAGATAATCACAATGGTGTGATCACTCACTGCTGGGAGCCAGCAGGGGCCATCCCACCCATGACAAGGTCATGTGGAAGAGATCTGATAAGCAAGGCTTCAGGACTCGAGGGACCCCCACCCCCAGACCAGCTCGAGCATCTACCCCAAAACCAGAATCTGTCTGTCATACTAGGAAATGTCTTTCACCAACTCTTCAGACATTAGCAGAGGGCTATCCCCGACCACCTTTTTCTGGAAAAGTCAACTTAGGGCTCTAGCTAATAAGTCTCCTGGACGTGATAGGAATATTTCAAATCAACAACCTGACTTCTACAAGAAGCAGTGCAGTTTTAAAAAATGTAAAAATGGTGATCAGGAACAGACATATTGAGCTGTTATCCCACGTGAACATCAGTCCCATCCTCAAAAAGAGCTGGGCATGACTGAGTGTAAGTTATGTTGCTATCCATTTTCCACCATCAGAATCCAAACCCTTACTTTGTCCCAGCTGAGGTTTTGCCATCAGTCTCACTGGATTCCTTTCTGCAAACTTTCTTAATATAGTTACCTTAAATGGTATGGTCCTAACAGAATCAGAAGATATTAAGAGGTGACAGGAATACCCAGAAGAACTAAACAAAAAAGATCTTCATGACCCAGATAATCACAATGGTGTGATCACTCACTGCTGGGAGCCAGCACGGGCCATCCCACCCATGACAAGGTCATGTGGAAGAGATCTGATAAGCAAGGCTTCAGGACTCGAAAGACACCCCCCCGTCCCTGGATCAACTCGAGCATCTACCCCAAAACCAGAGCCGTCTGTCTTACTATTTTCTGTCTTTCACCAACTCTTCAGACATTAACAGGGGAGTATCCCAGACCACCTTTTTCAGGAAAAATCAACTTAGGGCTCTAGCTAATAAGTCTCCTGGACATGATAGGAATATTTCAAATCAACTCACCTCCCCACCCCCCACCCCCTGCCCCACCGTGAGCATTCTAGCTTGCTTGGCAGGTTTATCCAGACTCTTGCAGCTACACATATGATTGTTCACAGCCTCCCAACTCTGAGAGGCATGGGAAGCCTAAAACATAGAGCCTTTCAAAAAGTTATTAGAATAGTGCTTGTGTAAGATTTCATTGTTGAACCAATGCTTGCTGCTAAGTTCCCATATCTCTTATCCACTGTGCACCTGGGAGTACATTAGTTAACATAGTTGGAATGTAAGAAAAATAAGTGTAGCCTTGAAATTAACCACATCAGACCTTTGAGCTAATTGGTTCTTTCTTGTAACTCACTGCACCTTTGTTCCTTGAGAAATGTAATTCTGTTTGATATTTTCTGAGGCTGACGTAGATTAGAAATATAAAGATAAAACATTTCAAGGGAAAGTAAGTTTTCTGGTTGAGCAGGCTTTATCAAAAGAGGGTCATGAAATGTCCACAAGCCTCTAAGCCCAGAAGATAATGTACACAACATCGTTTGTGGGAAAGGTGTGCAGAAAAAATCCTGGTTTCGATAAGGGCAAAACTGCTGGAGTGTTTGGGCTGATTCTGCATGACCTTGCATCCTTCATTTCCCTCTATGTACAAGCCAAGGTATAAAAGTCCCTTTTGAAAATAAAGTTACTCCAGAAGATAATGTACACAACATCGTTTGTGGGAAAGGTGTGCAGAAAAAATCCTGGTTTCGATAAGGGCAAAACTGCTGGAGTGTTTGGGCTGATTCTGCATGACCTTGCATCCTTCATTTCCCTCTATGTACAAGCCAAGGTATAAAAGTCCCTTTTGAAAATAAAGTTACGGGCCTGGCTCACCGAAGCAGCTCCGTCTCCCCGTGTCTTTCTTCTTCTTCTTCTCTTTTTTTCCCTTTCTTTCTCTCTCTTACTATCTTTTTCAGGCTAATCCCTTGGAACACAGAGGCTCTCTGCATTCAGTTTCCTGCCTGGTTTTCTGTGTAAACCAAGGAATATCACCTTATATTCTTTCCTCTCTCATTTCTTCATTCATTCATTTATTTGCCGATGCCATTTCTCCTGAGGGTTTCCCTGGATCTTGCGGGGGCTGGACCCCACAACTCACCTACAGCCAGACATCCTGGAATGTGAAGTCAAGTGGGCCTTAGAAAGCATCACTACAAACAAAACTAGTGGAGGTGATGGAATTCCAGTTGAGCTATTTCGACCGCTAAAAGAGGATGCTGTGAAAGTGCTGCACACAACATGCCAGGAAATTTGGAAAACTCAGCAGTGGCCACAAGACTGGAAAAGGTCAGTTTTGATTCCAATCTCAAAGAAAGGCAATGCCAAAGAATGCTCAAACTATAGCACAATTGCACTGATCTCACATGCTAGCAAAGTAATGCTCAAAATTCTCCAAGCCAGGCTTCAACAGTACTGTGAACTTCTAGATGTTCAAGCTGGTTTTAGAAAAGGCAGAGGACCCAGGGATCAAATTGCCAATGTCCACTGGATCATGGAAAAAGCAAGAGAGTTTCCGAAAAACATCTATTTCTGCTTTATTGACTATGCCAAAGCCTCTGACTGTGTAGATCACAATATAGTGTGGAAAATTCTTCAGGAGATGGGAATACAGGACCACCTGACCTGGCTCTTGAGAAATCTGTATGCAGGTCAGGAAGCAACAGCTAGAACTGGACATGGAACAACTGACTGGTTCCAAATAGGAAAAGGAGTACATTAAGGCTGTATATTGTCATCCTGCTTACCAACTTCTATGCAGAGTACATCATGAGAAATGCTGGGCTGGATGAAGCACAAGCTGGAATCAAGATTACCAGGAGAGATATCAATAACCTCAGATATGCAGATGATACCACCCTTATGGCAGAAAGTGAAGAACAACTAAAGAGTCTCGTGATGAAAGTGAAAGAGGAGAGTGAAAAAGTTGCCTTAAAACTCAACATTCAGAAAACAAGGATCATGGCATCCAGTCCCATCACTTCCAGCAAATAGATGGGAAAACAGTGTCAGACTATTTTGGGAGGCTCCAAAATCACTGCAGATGGTGACTGCAGCCATGAAATTAAAAGATGCTTACTCTTTGGAAGGGCTTCCCTGGTGGCTCAGAGGTTAAAGCGTCTGCCTGGAATGCAGGAGACCCAGGTTCAATCCCTGGGTTGGGAAGATCCCATGGAGAAGGAAATGGCAGCCCACTCCAGTACTGTTGCCTGGAGAATGCCATGGAGGGAGGAGCCTGGTAGGCTATACAGTCCATAGGGTCGCAAAGAGTCGGACACGACTGAGCGACTTCACTTCACTCTTTGGAAGATGTGTTATGACCCACCTAGACAGCGTATTAAAGAGCAGAGAGACATTACTTTGCCAACAAAGGTCCGTAGAGTCAAGGCTATGGCTTTTCCAGTGATCATATATGGATGTGAGAGTTGGACTATAATGAAAGCTGAGTGCTGAAGAATTGATGCTTTTGAACTGTGGTGTTGGAGAAGACTCTTGAGAGTCCCTTGGACTGCAAGGAGATCCAACCAGTCCATCCTAAAGGAATTCAGTCCTGAATCTTAATTGGAAGGACTGATGTTGAAGCTGAAACTCCAATACTTTGGCCACATGATGTGGAGCTTAGAACCTGATGAAAAGACCCTGATGTTGAGAAAGATGGAGAGTTGGATGAGAAGAGGATGACAGAGTATGAGGTGATTGGATGGCATCACCAACTCAATGGACATGAGTGAGTAAACTCCAGGAGTTGGTGATGGACAGGGAGGCCTGGTGTTGTGCAGTCCACAGGGCCACAAAGAGTCAGACATGACTGAGCAACTGAATGGAACTGAGACTGCATGCTCTGCTAGAGTTAATCCCCCCTTACCAGTCCACAATAGGATTTCTTTTTCTCTTGTCTTCGATGCCATTTTATGTCATTTCTTGAATTTGCTACAAATAACATACTGCACTACATCACCTGACCTCGTGAAAGGCGTGATTGTAGTGGGCCATCCTTAGCCGCTCATGTTCCCAGGGTCGGGGCATGAGTGCTGTGTGTGCAGGTATCCCCTGAGTGTTCTCTGCTTCCACACTAGCATGTTGGCTTCACACTGAAATCACTTTGAAAAGTAGATTCTTTACCTGGATCCAGAAGTTAGTCACTGGTTCTAAGCGCTTAGCCTCATTTTCCTCTCTTGGTTTCTGTCCTTCTGAAAACCCATTGCTTCCCGTCTTCTCAGTGTTTCCACTAGCTAATGATCCAGTGGCTATGCCATGTCTTCCTTGAGACTTGACTTTAAATCCAGAGGACCCTGCCAAAATCCACCCACAAAAGACCTTCTTTTCTGCTTTCAACCACTCTTTCAAAGTCATCTTCTTCTCCATAGAAGAGTAATCAGAGAGAGTGAATGCCACATGATCATCCTTATCTCAGGACCCAGATGGCCTACACTTTACTGGGCACGTGTGATGTATTGCTGCACTCAGTCCAGCAATTTTACACCCATTTTCTTATTTAATCCTTAGAGAAACACTGTGAGATAGGTATAATGAGTCCTATTTTAAAATTAAGATGACGGAGACCCTTTGGAGAACTCGGGGTTCACTACTCAGGGTCAGCACCTAGGACAGGGCCGAGCTCAGGGCTGAGTGCAGCCGGGTCTGACCATGAGCCCCCCTCTCCCCACCGCACGACTGGACCCCTTTCACCTAGCCCACCATTTCGTGGTCGCATCATCATTTATGTGTTTTGCTAGAATGCTTTAATTTCTTTAATCTACAGTATTATGCCTGTGTAACATTCCAGAAGCGAGAACTCCTGTAGAGGAGAGAGACTTTGTCTATTTTGCTTCCATTTCTTGGTCTTTGTCAGTTTCCCTGCCTTAATCATTCCCATTAAGTAGGGCTGCATTGACTCCAGAGAAAAACTGTTTTAAAACATGAACAAACCTCTTGTTGTTCCTTCGACAGTTGTATGCTCAGGAGCAAGTGACGCTGTATGAGGAATGGCACTGGTCGAAAAAGGCGTAGCTGTACAAAAGAGAAGTTAGAAAGGGATTAAAGTGGAGGTAATGAAATTCACCCCACATCTCTCCCAGTGGCCGCTCCAGAATTTTCGTGTGGCAGGCCTTACAGGTGAGGAAGGCGAGCCTTGATTTCCCCATCTGTAGAATGATAATACCCACTTCAAAATGTCACTGAGAGGACTAAGTTGGTTTAATACATAATTTGTATGTCTTCACACACACACATCAGTTAGTATAGCATGCATTGGTCTCCCAGCCATGTCCGACTCTTTGTGACTCGTGGACTGTACCACACAAGGCCTTCTGTCCATGGGATTTTTCAGGCAAGATTACCGGAGTGAGTTGCCATTTCCTTCTCCAGGGAATCTTGTCAACCCAGGGTCTGAATTTGCATCTCCTGCATTGCAGGCGGATTCTTGACCACTGTGCCACCTGCTAAGCCCCACGCGATTCATTACATGTATATAAACAATTGCCACACAAATTAGGTATACGGTGTGACAAATGACCAGTATCTCTAAGGTAGCCTTCCTCATTCAGAGGCAGAGCTGTCAAATATAATGTAAGGACAAGTGCTGTTCTCAATTGAAATATAGTTGATTTACTATAATTCAAAAATAATTCAGTTATACACACACACACACACATATACACAAGTTTCAGGTTCTTTTCCATTAAAGTTATTACTAAATATTGAATGTAGTCTCCTGTGCTATACAACAGGTCCTTGTTCTTTATGTATTTTACATATACCAGCCTGCATCTGTTAAGACCAAGTGTTTTAAAACAATAATTAGATCATAGGAATGTTGAGGTTCAGCAACTACTGAGATTAAAATTATGGAAAGAAAGATTTTCATTAGGAATCAATGAAAGTATGTAAAAATAAAAAAGAATAGCTAATGAACAAAAATTATCTCTGTTAGTTAATGTTACATTTTTCTTTATACCTTTCAGTTCAGTGCAATTCATTTACATTTAGGGCACACATTTATAACCCCTGTGGATCTGAGTGAGCTTTTCTGAAACAAGCTTCCCTGGGCTCTAGATCCCTGGCCTGGTGCATTTTGAATCTCTTCCACACTAGAACAGGGATCTGTACATAGAGGGTATTCAGTGAAATACTAGCAGTTGTAAATGTTTGGCCAGTTTCCTTTCTTTTTAAAAAAAATCTTCTCATTTTCTCGGGATATAACTCACATACAGCCATGAATTGTTTGATCAGGTTCTTACGGAGAGACAGGTAGGTGAATGTCTGGATCGCACCTAAAGTGAATGTACTGATGAATGAAACAAGCCACATGCAAAGGGGCATGCAGGGAATGAGTGTAAGAATAGTGGAAACCTGCCTCCAAGCAGACTGACACAATATTCTTGATGTTTCAATAACAAGCCCACAATTTTACAACTAGAAGAAAAAAAAAATCTGAAAGTGAAAAACAAAAAAACAAAAGCACACCAAATTTGCAGATTTTAAGTAGTTCACGCGTGCTAAGTCACTTCAGTTGTGTCTGACTGTTTGCGACCCTATGGACTGTAGCCCACCAGGCTCCTCTGCCCGTGGGATTCTTCAGGTGCTAAGTCACTTAAGTTGTGTCCAACTGTTTGCGACCCTACAGACTGTAGTCCACCAGGGTCCTCTGCCCGTGGGATTCTTCAGGCAAGAATACTGGAATGGCTTGCCATTTCCTCCTCCAGGGGATCTTCAGGACCCAGGAATCAAACCCGCATCTCTTGTCTCTTGCATTGGCAGGTGAGTTCTTTGCCTTTAGTGCCACCTGGGTAGCTAAAAGCTCACCTGAAGCCATCTAGAGTTTTGACTGATGCAAAGATTGCGCTACCCCAGGCTTTCTGCCTGTCTGAGTCAGGAGTTTCAGCGGTTAGTCAGGGAGGTGTGCTCAGTCTATGGGACGGTGCCCCCTCCTCTTTATGAAACCTCCAAGACCCTGCATGCCCCAGCCCCTGCCTGCCTCCCCATCAGTGCTTGCAACTTGACTCTCCTTTGGGGTCTAGGCATCTGGGAAGCTCTTGGTTCCTCAAATGCAGTATACTCTTCTCCATGCCCAACCTTTGTACCTAGTCTTCTCTTTGCCTGAAGTATCCTCCCATGGTCCCCTTCTTGGCTGGCTATCCACTTTTCAGGTCCCAGTTCAAGGCCATTTTTATTGGGAGCTCTTCTCTGACCTCTCCTACCTCGGTTTAGGCTAAAAACTCCACAAGATCCCAGTGCTTGGCATAGTGCGGTAAAGCTAAAGGAAATCTTATGATTGACTGTTTAGAATCCAGATGTGTTTCATAGGCCTTGATGGTGTGGAGGAAATGAAATCGCCTGCCATATAAGTGAACAAAGGATGGTGCAGACAATCCTTTCAGCCATTGCTACCATGGCAGACTGTGGACCCTAAGGGAATTCAGGATGCAGAAAAGCAGGCTCCTGGTTCTAGATGGTTACTGTGTATATCAGAGGAATGACTGTAGTAAGCCTGGACTCTTGCATCTTCCCATAGAGTGAAAAGCGCTTAGTCTATTAACTTGAGATGTCTAGCTTTCTTTAATTAAATGTAATCTTTTGACTTTCTGACTACTTGACTTCTGCCTAAGGTACTTCATTATTCTGAAATCATAGACATTTGCATTTCTGAGACAGTAACATTCATAACAAGCACATTGTGTATTAACTAGATTCTAGGAATTTTCTCTTCAAAACATTACCTGAGAGTATACTATCACGTATTAATTATTATGTATAGAGGAATAAAACAAAGATCAGAAAGATTGCCAAGCTTGCGTAAGATCATGAAACTGATAAATGGTGCAGGTGAAGTTTGAATTCTCACCTATTTGACTGCAAAACTGCCAAGCTCTGTCATAGTCTATGCAAAATAAAAAGGCTGAGAGCACCAGATAAGTGTCATTGAAAGATGAAATTTTCTCCGATGAAGCAACTGACTCTCAAGTAAGCCTTCCCTTCTAGCAAATCAGGGCTAACTGAAGAAGATGCAAACATAATCATTTACATTGTGCAGAACCTGAGTATGGGAGGGTTATTCCCTTAACAAACAGCAGTAGAATGACCTCCAGTGTCAGATCCAGCTTATGGAAGGACAGGAATTTCTGGTTGGTAACAATGTATGACCTGAAATCTCATTTTTTTTTTTCCCTGCTAATCATCTTCCAGTCCAGTTACTCTTGTTTACCATGAGTTCTCAGAACTAAAGATTTCACATACTTCAGATGTGCCAGCTTTATTTTAAGATATTGGCATTTGTGTAGTTAGAAAGCTGTGGTACATATACACAATGGACTATTACTCAGCCATTAAAAAGAATACATTTGAATCAGTTCTAATGAGGTGGATGAAGCTGGAGCCAATTATACAGAGTGAAGTAACCCAGAAAGAAAAACACCAATACAGTATAATTACACATATATATGGAATGTAGAAAGATGGTAATGATAAACCTTTAGGCGAGATAGCAAAAGAGACACAGATGTATAGAGCAGCCTTTTGGAGTCTGTGGGAGAGGGAGAGGGTGGGATGATTTGGGAGCGTGGCAGTGTAACATGTATGATATCATAAGTGAAACGAATCTCCAGTCTAGGTTCGATGCAGGATGCAAGATCCTTGGGCTGATGCACGGGGGTAATCCAGAGAGATGGTGTGGGGCAGGAGGGGAAGGTGCGGGTCGGGATTGGGAGTTCATGTACACTCATGGCTGATTCATGTCAATGTATAGCAAAACGAATACAGTATTGTAAAGCGAAACAAACTAAAAAATAAAAATTAATTAAAATTAGAAAAAGACAAAAAATTTAAAATAAGGTAATTAATTTAAAAAACTAAAATGAAGACAAATGGAAAGAAAAAAAAAAACTCCCTATACATACTAGATGTGGGATTAAGGAAGTTAGGTTGGATGAGAAACATTCTAATTAAAAAGTGAAAACATTACCCCAAACTTCTCACAGCACTGATACTTCTCATCACTGGCTGGACAATAATGAATGGGAAAGTAGAAACTAGGTCAGCATGTTCACTCTTGATGCTGTGTATTAGAATCATCTGTCTACTCAGTCAATGGAGTCTAATGCACTGCCTGCAAGCAAGAACATTGCTTCAGACTAGATAAACATGTAGACAATTCATTTTCCTAATCGTTAGGATCTTTTCTTACATTTTGAAAGGTTCTAATATCAGTGGTCCCCAATCTTTCAGGCACCAGGGACCAGTTTCATGAAGACAATTTTCCCGTGGACGAACGTTGGGAGAAGAGGGTTTGGGGACGAATAAACCGCATTACATTCACTGTGCCCTTTGTTTCTATTATGACTACATTGAGATTAACCTTTCTACTAATGATAGTCTCCATTTGCACCGCAGATCATCAGGCATTAGATTCTCATAAGGAGCACACACCTGGGTGTCTTCCACGTGCCGTTCACAGCAGGGTCCAGGCTCCCATGAGATTCTAAAGCTGCTGCTGATCTGACACGAGGTGGGGCTCAGGTGGCGATGGGAGCGATGGGAGTGGCTGTGAATACAGATGCTGCTTTGACCACTCCGGCTATGAGGCCCGGCTCCTGACAAGGGCTGGGGACTCCTGTCTCATGTCACCCTTATCTTGTGTTGAATAGATTTATAAAGCAACTGGATGGTAGCCTGATTTGCTGAGAAGTGTTGGATATGACTCAGCGACTGAGCACCTCTCCTGGTCAGACACAAGGCCATTGCACAGCCACCTTCCCAGTCGTCGTCAGCAGATGTGCTATGCTCACCTACGTGCTCTGGGCTTTTTTTCTCTCCTTTTGACTTTTAAATATCATCATGATTGAGATATAAGTAGCAACATCAAAGGGAGACCTCTAGAGAAAAAGGTCACTTGGCCAAGATAAATACGAGCAAAAGGTTACCATCATAGTCATAAAATTAGGGTTCATTCACTTTAGTTCAGTTCAGTCGCTCAGTCATGTCTGACTCTTTGTGACCCCATGAATCGCAGCACGCCAGGCCTCCCTGTCCATCACCAATCCCCGGAGTTCACCCAAACCCACGTCCATCGAGTCGGTGATGCCATCCAGCCATCTCATCCCCTGTCGGCCCCTTCTCCTCCTGCCCCCAATCCCTCCCAGCATCAGAGTCTTTTCCAATCAGTTAATTCTTCGCATGAGGTGGCCAAAGTACTGGAGTTTCAGATTTAGCATCATTCCCTCCAAAGAAATCCCAGGATTGATCTCCTTTAGGATGGACTGCTTGGATCTCCTTGCAGTCCAAGGGACTCTCAAGAGTCTTCTCCAACACCACAGTTCCAAAGCATCAATTCTTAGGTGCTCAGCTTTCTTCACAGTCCAAATCTCACATCCATACATGACCACTGGGAAAACCACAGCCTTGACTAGATGGACCTTTGTTGGCAAAGTAATGTCTCTGCTTTTTAATGTGCCATCTAGGTTGGTCATAACTTTCCTTCCAAGGAGTAAGCGTCTTTTAATTTCTTGGCTGCAATCACCATCTGCAGTGGTAAAAGAAGACAGACTACGAGCCTTTACTACAGGATTCACTTTAGCGAAAGCATGAGTAGAACATTAAGTGACAATATTGCAAGAGTATGGAAGAGCCAGGACTTCCCTGACAGCTCACTGCTTAAGACTCTTCAATTTCAATGCAGGAGGCATGAGTTTGACCCTTGGTCTAGGAATTAGGATTCCACATGCCAAATGGTGCAACCAAAAAAAAAAAAAAAGAAAGAAAAGTTAAAAAGGAAAAAAAGAATAGGATAGGGCCAAATTCAGAACATCAATGAGGACGATGAATCAGCAGTTTCCTGTGTGTATTCAATGCACAGGCTCTAGAGCCTAATGCCTGGTTTCAAACTAATTTCACTAGTTATTAGCTGAAACCTTGGGCAGCAGACTTATATTCTGTACTTTCATTTCATAATATATAAAATGAGAATAATAATTGTCAATCATGTAGAACTACTGGCTATACTTATATAAAGGTTTACAAAAATAGAAAAATTGGTCTTACACCTCATATGGAATTTGTAGGGACCCCAAATAGCCAGAATCATCTTGAAAAAGTACAGAGCTGGATGAGTTACATTTCATCATTTCAAAACTTACTACAGAGCAATGGTAGTCAAAACAGTATGATCCTGCCCTAAGTATCAATGGAATAGAATTGAGGGTCTAGAAATTAACTCCTATATCTATGGTAATTGGCTTTCATCAAGGGTGTTAAGACCATTAAGTGAGGAAAGAATAGTCTGGTCAAAATATCAAGGGAGACAAGGCTCTAGACACGCTGAGGGCCGAACTCTCCTCCTTCACTGTGTACTGGAGGTTGCTGTGGTGCTTGGGAACCAGAAAAAGAATGTACAGTGTTTTGAGGCTTGGGGTATTTTGAATTTTTTGCAGTCATTTGCTTCCCTGAGACAGACGTGGTCAGAACACTGCCTGACTCCGAAGATGTGGTAGAAGTCCCTCTGTGAATAAGGCTTCCTAAGATCCTATATGCTGCCACTTTCCCACTACTCTTAGCAAGTAGAGTGTGGCTGCTGGGGATTGTGGATGAGTTACTGTTTCATAAAAGAAACAAGTCAAAAAAAAAAAAACACCAGAAAATGGGCCTTTTCCAAAGAAGACATATATATGGCCAACAGACACATGAAAGGATGTTCAACACAGCTAATCATCAGAGAAATGCAAGTCAAAGCCACAGTGAGATATTGCCTCCTATCTGTCAGAATAACTATCAAAAAAATCTACAAACGTTGGCGAGGATGTGGAGAAACCAGAATCCTTGTTTACTGCTAGTGAGAATGTAAATAGGTGCAGCCAAAAAGGAAAATGCTATGGAAATTGCTCCAAAAATTAAAAATAGAGCTACCATGGGATCCCGCAATTCAATTCCTTAGTATATATGCAAAGAAAATGAAAACACTAATTCCAAAAATATATGAATCCCAATGTTCATAGCAGCATTATTTACAATAGCCAAGGTGTGAAAGCAAGCAAAGAGTCCATCAACAAATGAGAGGATAGAGAAGATGTATAGCACACACACACAGACTCACACACACAGATACACAGACACACACAGATACACAGACACACACAGATACACAGACACACACGCACACAGACACACACACACAGAGACACAAACACACACAGACTCACACAGATACACACACACAGAGACACAAACACACACAGACAGAGACACACAAAGATACACATAGACACACACACACAGACACACACACAGGGATATCATTCGGCTACAAAAAAAGAATGAAACTCTGCCATTTTCAACAACATGGATGGGTCTAAAAGATGTTATACTTAGTGAAATAAGTCAGAGACAGAAACATTTTATATCACTTATACGAGGAATCCAAAAAATAACATAAATAACTATAAAAAAACAGAAATAGATTCACCGATACAGAGAAGAAACTAGTGGTTACCAGTAGAAAGTGGGGGGCGGGAAGGGCAAAGTAGGGGTAAGGGATTAAGAGGTATGAACTATTATGTATAAAATAAATAAGCTAGAAGGATATATAGTAGAGAACAAGGAATATAGTCAATATTTCATAAAACTTTAAATGGAGCATAACAATAAAAATACTGAATCACTATGTTGCACACTTGAAACTAATATAACTCTGTAAATCAATGATATTTCAACTAAGAGAAACAGAAAATGGGAAAATATTAACCTTGGGTTATCTCCTATGTCTACTGTCAATTCTTGCTCTTTTCTCTATCAGATCCCTAGAATCAGTTTCAGCATATGTCACAACCAAGTTTATTTGAGCAGTAAATAAGGACAATGAAATGAGTATGGTGATATCTAGGTTTTCCTCTACTAATGTTTACTGACATTGCTTAATAATAGAGACAGCTTAGAAAGAAGAGGTTGTATGTATTTGCTTTAACTTGAAAAATTGTAAAACGTTTCCTAATTATATTTTATGATTCTTTTCCAGAGAATTTAGAAAGTATTAAAAAGTATTACTTTGCCCACAAAGTTCCATCTAGTCAAGGCTATGGTTTTTCCAATGGTCATGTATGGATGTGAGAGTTGGACTGTGAAGAAAGCTGAGCACCAAAGAATTGATGCCTTTGAACTGTGGTGTTGGAAAAGACTCTTGAGAGTCCCTTGGATTGCAAGGAGATCCAACCAGTCCATCGTAAAGGAGTTCAGTCCTGGGTGTTCATTGGATGGACTGATGTTGAAGCTGAAACTCCAATACTTTGGCCATATCATGCGAAGAGTTGACTCCTTTGAAAAGACTCTGATGCTGGGAAAGATTAGGGGCAGGAGGAGAAGGGGACGACAAGGGATGAGATGGCTGGATGGCATCACTGACTTCATGGACATGAGTTTGGGTAGGCTCCAGGAGTTGGTGATGGACAGGGAGGTCTGGTGTGCTGCAGTTCATGGGGTCGCAAAGAGTAGGACACGACTGAATGACTGAACTGAACTGAACTGAACTGAACTGAAAAAGCAGAAAAAAATTACCCGAATTACAATAGCCAGAGTTAACCTTGAAATGTTTCTTTTCAGTGTTGTTGCTTTAATTTGACTCAAGTATCATAGAAAACCACACAGATAGGTGCTTATTAAATACACAGTATGATGCTAATAGCTGGAAATCTATTACCCATCTCCTTTGGTTTGTAACTTACATGTGAAATTCCGAGTGACAGTGGTTTGTGAAGACCATGTTGCAACAGGTTCTCTGGAAATATAACCTATAAAGACATTTGGGAAAATTATCTAAAATGTGCTTCCCCAATAGGTTCATAGATGTTAGCAGTCATCCTCTAAAGACCAAAGTACAGAGAAATTCATCACAAGAGTGTTAAATCCAACTTGCCAATTTGAAACCAGTGCACGTTGATTTTGAGATACTGTGCCTCCTTCCCCGTCTTAGAAATCCTTCTCCAGGAGTTCAGAGTTAGAGTGTTCATTTCTTTCTAAAAACCCAACTTCACACAAAGCTAGAGATCTATAGATCTGGAAAATAGCCTATGGATCATCTCAGGCTGATGCTTGAGGAATCACTGAAGTTTAGAGATGAAAACCATTTTAGATGCCATCTGGTCTGTGTTTTATTTGATAGGCAGGATTGAAGACCATGTTGCAACAGGTTCTCTGGAAATATAACCTATAAAGACATTTGGGAAAATTATCTAAAATGTGCTTCCCCAATAGGTTCATAGTTGTTAGCAGTCATCCTCTAAAGACCAAAGTACAGAGAAATTCATCACAAGAGTGTTAAATCCAACTTGCCAATTTGAAACCAGTGCACGTTGATTTTGAGATACTGTGCCTCCTTCCCCGTCTTAGAAATCCTTCTCCAGGAGTTCAGAGTTAGAGTGTTCATTTCTTTCTAAAAACCCAACTTCACACAAAGCTAGAGATCTATAGATCTGGAAAATAGCCTATGGATCATCTCAGGCTGATGCTTGAGGAATCACTGAAGTTTAGAGATGAAAACCATTTTAGATGCCATCTGGTCTGTGTTTTATTTGATAGGCAGGACGAAAACGAGACCCATGCGAGTCCATCAGGTCTCCACACTTAAGCTTATCTGCAACAAAATTCTGATCGCTTGTTGTTTCTGCAACTATTATTAACTGAGAGCCTACTACACGCCTAGCAGGCTTCCCTGGTGGCTCAGATGGTAAGGAGTCTGCCGGCAATACAGAAGACACAGGTTCGATCCCTAGGTCAGGAAGGTGTCGTGGAGAAGGGAATGGCAATCTACTCCAGTATTCTTGCCTGGAATATTCCATCGACAGAGGAGTCTGGTGGGCTACAGGTCATGGGGTCACAAAGAGTAGGATACAACTGAGAGACTAAGCACATATGTATGCCTAGGAGAATGGGGGAGACAACAATGAAGACACAGATTTGGCTTTTAAGAAATTTAGAGTGCAGTGGTCCCTGAATTCCAGTTCAGAACTCAGTCCTGTAACAATTAAATTGAGAGAAATGTTCTCTTCCTAGTTTACTGAAGACAAAGGAGAAGCCTTGCTTCTTTGCTGAGTCATTCTAACGGCGTGCCTGCAGGCGTGTGTGGTGAGATGGACACAGATAACCAAGGCCTATGGACCCAGAGCTCTCTCCAAGTGCCGTTTAGCATCAGGACCCTATAGTCAAACCAGAGCTTTGGCTTTTCCTTTAACACACTCTGTCTTCTTCTGCCTCAGAATTTTCCTCCTTCATCTCCCTTCTACCTCCACCTCTTTTCCCAGATTTTGCAAGTCTAGCCTCTTTTAATTGTTCAACTTTCATCAGAAATGTCACCAACTCAGAGAAAAAGGTCCTGCTACCCTTCTCTATCTTGGCCTTCTGTATCATGTTCATCAGCTTCCCTGGTTTATTTCTGGGTGCTATTTTTCACTCTTTTTTGTTTCAGTACTTGTTCTGCTGAATGTCATGTTCCCTCCCTCTACCTGCCCCCACCCGCCCTGAACATGAACTCAGGAGCTCATTCGTGGCACTGTCGTGGCCTTGGAATAGGGTGCCTCATGCACAATTCCTGAATGCACAAATGAGTGAAGGGATTCAGGGACTGGACATCAAATCATCTAGAAAAAATCACGCTCCTCCAGGGGAATCTTCCCGACCCAGGGACCAAACCCGTGCCTCTCATGTCTCTTGCCTTGGCACGTGGATTCCTTACCGCTAGTGCCACCAGCATGGGTGCTAAGTCGCTTCAGTCGAGTCCAACTCTTTGCGACACTATGGACATCAGGCTTCTCTGTCCATGGGATTCTCCAGACCAGATTACTGGAGTGGGCTCCCATATCCTTCTCCAGGAAGATAACTCTGCTAGTCTTCTGTTTTCCTGGAATTTCCCGTTCTCCTTCACTTCTCAGAAGTCACCATCCTATACCCAGGTTTGTTTCCTAGTTTATAATTGTTATCATAGCTAAATACCTATTCACTACTGCCAGACGCTGGAGTAAGGACATTACGGTAATTACTTTGTTTAGCCCTTAGTTGACTACTCATTGGCAGCAGTAGGCAGGTACCAACATTTTCTGCGTTTTACAGACAAGAACACTGAGGCTGAGGGAGGTAAAGTAACTTGCCTCAATGCTCCCTGCCTTTCAGATGTGAAGCCAGGTTTGAAACTAGTTCTTTCCTATTTCTTTAACCATTACACACTTTATCCCCTAGTGCAGGGTCAGGCAAAAAGTTTGTTCAGATATTTCCATAACATCTTATGAACGAAGGAATTTTTTAGCCAACCTAATATCTAAGAAATTCCTGAATCCCTCTTCCAGTTCCTAGAGGTCTCAGTTGATTCTTGAGACTCTCTGTAACTCAAATTACAACCACATCTGAGGGAGCTAAACACATTTCAAATAAATGCCTGCTCCTTATCTAGGTGCTGGGCACGAGTATTTCTAACACATAAACACTGTATTTGAGAAGAACTTTTAATCCTAACACTCTCAGGAAGAGGCCAAAAATAATGCTCATTTGATACTACTTCATAATACACCTATGTTACTTTTTATTTTAATGAATTGATTTCCCTTTCTGCCTAAACCACATAATCTCTCAGCCAATAAGAGTTCTTTCTTTCTTTCATTTTTGTTCCCCTGTATCACTTCTCAGTAATGGACCACGAAATGGAAAATAACGACATCCCCACCGCCGCCGCCATGGATTCAGGGTTCACACTTGTGGCTTGTAATTTTTTGGCAGGTGAAGGAGGAAATTATAACTTTTGGGAAAACTTTTTGAAAAATAAGGAACATAGACCCACCATCACCTTCATTAATGACTCTAATTTAGTTCAACTCATGAAAATGCCAATAAAGCAACATGTTCTTTCCCACAGACTTGTTTTCCAGAGTATTTGATTACTCTGTTTCGAGGCTGGCTAGGCTTACAATTGAGCAGAGGCCTCTCAGGTGCTCCAGCCGTGGGTAACTTCCCCCACCTTACCAACCCACTCTCAATAAAAAATCCATCCTCCAGACTGGGCTGGGGTCCTGGTGGCTCAGTGGCAAAGAATCTACCTGCCAGTGCAGGAGATGTGGGGTTGATCCCTGGGGTGGGATGATCTCCTGGAGAAGGAAATGGCAACCCACTCCAGCATTCCTGCCTGGGAAATCCCATGGACAGAGGAGCCTGGTGGGCTGTAGTCCATAGGGTCACAAAGAGTCGGATGCGACTGAGTGACTAAACAAGAAGATGGGATCTGAATACTACTCATTCAGTTATTCAGTTAAGTCAGACAGGACTAAAATGAGATAGTTTTTCTTCTCTCTATGATCCTATGTCCCATATAACAGAATTCTGCTTAAAAAAATTCCACCTACCTGACAATAGTAATACAAAGATCATTTTTCGGTCCATTCTGAGATCATAAGCTGGGCTTCCCAAGGTCAGTGCAAGAAAACCGCCAAGGATGACTGATGTGACATCTGTGGCCTCAGCCCACACATTGTTATCTTTCAGGCTCACATTCTCTAGGCATCAGTTGATAGGCTGGGTGGCATTTTTTAATGATGCAAAATTGTACATTGTCTGTCCATAAAGATATGTGGGTATCTGCTTAATCAGGATTATTAAAGCCTTCAGTTGAGTCTCCACTTCAGGGAACTGGCAGATATCTGTTATAATTACTTTGCATAAACTCAGTGGGCAGTTCAAGGTAATAGCAGTCAGGAGCCACCCCATTGGACAAATGAGAATGAGACTGTGAAGGCCTGAAATTGGGCTTCCCGATGGCTCAGCTGGTAGAGAATCTGCCTGCAATGCAGGAGACCCCGGTTGGATTCCTAGGTTGGGAATTTCCCCTAGAGAAGAGACAGGCTACCCACTCCAGTATTCTTGGGCTTCCCTGGAGGCTCAGATGGTAAAGAATCCTCCCACAATGCCAGAGACTTGGGTTCGATTCCTGGCTTAGGAAGATCCCCTGGAGGAGGGAATGGCAGCCCACTCCAATATTTTTGCCTGGAGAATCCCATGGGCAGAGGAGCCTGGTGGGCTACAGTCCATGGGTTCACAAAGAGTTGGACACGAATGAGCGACTAAGCACACACACACAGGCCTGAGACTAAAGGCCTGAGTCAGGCTGAGGTCACCAGGACAATTTTGTTTATGTGGAGCTTCTTGTGGGTCACAGAGAAAATGGCTTCTTCCATGAAAGAAGTATGTTTGAGAACTGGACTTACTATGGAGTGCTCTGAGGCTTGAAAAGCTCTCTAGCTCATGGCAAGTCATACAGCAATGTCATAATACACGAGATGCAAGAAATCTTTAATTCACAATAGAATTTGAATGGAACAGCCAGGGCCCACACTGAACCAGTGCGGTGATTTCTCTCCAAACACGCCTCATTACAGAGGCATAGGGTGGATAATTAGGAGATTGGAATTGACATATGTAAAATATATAATGAATGGGAACCTACTGGATAGCTCGGAGAACTCTACTCAGTGCTCTAAATGGGAAGGAAAATCCAAAAAAGAGGGGATATATGTACATGTATAGCCGATTCACTTTACTGTATAGTGGAGACTGACATAATATTATGAAACAATTATGTGGTGATGGTCAAGTCACTTAGTCATGTTCGATTCTTTGTGACCCCATGGACTTAGCCCATCAGGCTCCTCTGTTCATGGGATTATCTGAGCAAGAAGACTGGAATGGGTTGCTGTTTCCTCCTGCTGTTGATTCACTTTTGTGGAGACTAACACAATATTATGAAAAAAACTACACTCCAGTAAAAATTAATTTTAAAAAATCTAAGCCATTTTAGACATGTGTCAATCTCAAAAAAGACTTTGTACTAGCAAAAAAAAAAAAAAAGAGAGAGGATAAATGAACTATAAGGCAATAAATGTGAACACTCAAAAACAAAAAAATCACTCAAAAACCCAAAAAACTCGTAAAGCCAATTAAAATGAGACAGATGGTCATTCAAAGTAGATCAGTTTTGCAAGGAGGTGGAACAGCAACAACATGAACTAGATCTGAAACAGCCCCAAAGAAGCTGTTTGGATACTCTATCACAAACGTCTTACTTCTTCTAAGAATTGTGGAAGTCCTTCCTGCTTGACTCAGAACATAAATTTGCTGGGTCAGCAACTTGTTAAATAGAGTCTATGTCTATTTTCACCCGTATTTTTATATTTATTTTTGGCCGTGCTGGGTCTTCGTTGCTGGGTGGGCTTTTCTCTGGTTGCAGAGAGTGGGGCTACTCTCTAGCTGTGGTGCTTGGACTTCCGTTGCAGAGACTTCCCTTGTTGTGAAGCATGGGCTCTAGGGCACACGGGCCTCTGTAGTTGTGGCTCCTGGGCTCTACAGCACAGGCTCAATAGTTGTATCAAACAGGCTTAGTTGTTCCATGGCATGTGGGATCTTCCCAGATCACGAATCAAACCTGTCTTCTGCACTGGTAGGAGAATTTTTTACCACTGAGCCACCACGGAAGTCCCACATATGGTTTTAAAGAAAAATATTTATGAAACTGATATTTGCAGCTTCAGGAAATGGAGCCACCGCGAACAACATATTTACTGGGGAAAAGATGGAGATAGATATCTGTTGACATCCCAAGCTCCCTGAAACTGGAGGATAGATGAAGTGTTGAGAGGCAGACACGGAGGAGGCCGAGGGGCACAAAGGGGCACCTGAGGACCAGTGCAAAGTCCAAAAGCCCCAGAATCCTGGAGCCCCTCTGAAGGCCCCACCAACACACAGGAGACAACTGCAGCAAGGTTTACAAATAAATCCAGTATAACCAATCTTCAGGAAACCAATAACTTGCTTAAATTCACTATTTGCTGCCGGGATAATAGCAGGCTGGGCTGCAGAACTTTTTCTCAACATATAACCAAGTCAAAGAGACCTTGCTGCTGCTGCTAAGTCACTTCAGTCGTGTCTGACTCTGTGCGACCCCATAGACGGCAGCCCACCAGGCTCCCCCATCCCTGGGGTTCTCCAGGCAAGAATACTGGAGTGGGTTGCCATTGCCTTCTCCAATGCATGCAAGTGAAAAGTGAAAGGGAAGTCGCTCAGTCGTGTCTGACTCTTAGCGACCCCATGGACTGCAGCCTACCAGGCTCCTCCATCCATGGGGTTTTCCAGGCAAGAGTACTGGAGTGGGATGCCATTGCCTTCTCCCAAAGAGAGCTTAGGGGGAATTAATATGAGCAATAAGATTATTTTAGATAGACTACATTTTGAAGAGAAGAGCAATTAACATGAGCCCCAAATGCTTATTTCCCTTTGGAAATGGGTATATAAATTAGCTACTATCCCCACAAGAGACTATTAAGCAGCTATTAAAATCATGTTTTCAAAAACAGTTGATATGGAGACTCAGGATAAAATAGAGAAGTGGAAAACAGCCACCTCAAAAACTATATACCCAGAAATAAAACCCTGCTTGATTCTTTTCTTCCTCTGTGCTGTGTTACTTTTGCCTGGAACATGCTTATACTCTTCTCACATGTCCTACTTCTCTTCTGCTTCAGATATCAATTTGATAGTTCCTCCTCCAGGAAGCCTTCCTTGACTTCCGACATCTGCATCAGGGCTCCCAGGTCTGTACTAATATTGCACTCTTTTTCTCTCTTTTATAGAACATACCATATTGCATTGTAATTATTTTTGTGTCCCCAGTGGACTGTAATTCCTAAGCAGGCATGCCCTACCTATGGCTGTCTTATTTACCACTGAGTGTTTGGGAAACAGTTGATAATACTAATGAATACTTGTCAAATCAGTCAATAGGAAAGTAACTAATCTCAAGGAGTCTTGAGGCATGGCAACTGTTCTTTAGGTTGGGAAGATCCCCTGGAGAAGGAAATGACAACCCACTCCAGTATTCTTGCCTGGGAATCCCATGGGCAGAGGAGCCTGGTGGGCTACAATCCATGGAGTTGCAGAGTCGACACAACTGAGTGACCGAGCAATCACTCATGCATATATCAAGATAGACAGAAATCAGTTGGGAAATCAGTCTTGGGTGTTCATTGGAAGGACTGATGCTGAAGCTGAAACTCCAATACTTTGGCCACCTCATGAGAAGAGTTGGCTCACTGGAAAAGACCCTAATGCTGGGAAAGATTGAAGGCAGGAGGAGAAGGGGACAACAGAGGATAAGATGGTTGGATGGCATCACCGACTCTATGGACATGAGTTTGAACAAGCTCTGGGAGCTGGTGATGGACAGGGAAGCCTGACATGCTGCAGTCCATGGGGTCACAAAAAGCTGGACACGACTGAGTGACGAATTGAACTGAGATATCCCTATATTATATCTTAGCTTCAAGTTAACTCCTGTATGGGGATCGCTAACAAGGCAGGGAGGAGAAAAGCAAACAGCCCAAAATGCAACTTCCTACCTTATTCCGTCTAAGCTGATTGGCCTTGAGAACACTTTTCTTCATGAGACCTTGTGCTCTCTTGGAGAATCACTTCATTCACCATTCTTGAAGCTGCTGGAGCACTAACACACACTGGAGTGTTATCATTTGTTATCCTGCCCAATCCCTTTTCTTGTATCTGTAGGTCCTGTGACTTTCGTTCTAGTTCCAGCATCTGGCAGAACACGCTGTAGGGCTGAGGGGCAGCCCGGAAACTGTCCTCCGTGCTGGTGACCAGGTGACATAGGAAGCCCCTACATGAACCAGAGGCCACAGGACAGGAATGGACGCTTTGCTCTTGGTCACCGGGAAGGATCAGATAGCTCCTAATGACGTGGGGCTCAGGAACTGACCTGGATCAAGTATGGGTCTGCAGCTTCCTGCAGACAAACATGCTGACACTAGGCGATCTGATTGGAGACAGACTAAACCTGTACAGCTCTCAGAGCAGTAACTGGAGATGGGACCCAGCATAACACACAGGGTGTGAGGAAGCGAGGCTGCATGGTGCCCTCTAGTGGTGCATATGTGTAATGGAAGGAAAAATGTGAAATCTGAAAACAAAAAAATACGACGTTAAATTACGTTTTTTCCTTTCTGGCATTTCCCCAATCTTCTTTATATTCTTATTGAGACCATGTTCTGGATCACCATCAAATCCTACCTGTGAGATATATCGTGCAAAGGTGTCAGGCAAATTTATCTCCCTTTGGAGAATACCTTTAAATCTGGGGATCTTATCCCATTTCTAAGGACTACATGTATATGTCCTTAGGCTACTTTTTCTTATTGTCATTAATCAAGGAAAAGCATGCATTATAATGCTGTATAATGTTGCAAACCAGGAAAGTGAGCTTGGATCTATTAACCTAGCTCAGACTTGTTTTTGAGAGGGAACTGTTTCTTTTTGTCAGTTCCTTATGCTCCAACTATTTCACAATCGCCTTCTTCCTGAAGATGGTCGTGGGCTAGACTGTTCTGCCTGTGCAGAAATCTGCTTTTCATGTTTTATATGGAGGCTCAGAAAAGCTGAGACATGGTACTGGCCCCCTTGGTATCTTGTCAGCTTAGGAATCTCTAGCCTGCTTTCCCAAGGTGGTTTAACTTCTCCCCTTGACCTTCTTTTGTTATCTTATCATTTCAAAATTAAAATAAAACAAACACAAATTTAGACATATCTGACACTCAAAATAACCCTGTTAAAGAAGCAGAACAGATATTATCATTCTCCTCTTATACATAAGAAAACAAAAGGGTGGATAAGAAATTGCAAATGTATTCCCTTAACTTGATTTGACTGTAAGTGCTTTTTGAAACATTAATTTATTTTCTGATATTTAAAAGGAGGTATATTTTAATGTAAAGGGTTAAAGGGTTAAAGTGAAGCCGCACAGTCGTGTCTGACTCTTTGCTACCCCATGGACTGTAGCCTACCAGGCTTCTCTGTCCATGGGATTTTCTAGGCGAGAATACTGGAGTGGGTTGCCATTTCCTTCTCCAGACGATCTGCCACAGTTTGCTTTTATCTGTGAAGATTCCAGATTCCAGGATCCAGACTGAGGGAGCCAGCCGCGCATCTGGAATTCTTGTTCCAGAGGGAAAAGAAAACACACCCCAGTGGGACAGTGGCTTTTTAGGCTTCAGCTCAGACACAGCATCCATCATTTCTGCTCACATTCTATGGGCCAAAGCAAGGCACAGGCCAGCGTGACATCAACGGGGCAAGGAAGTACCCTTGCTCCAAAGGTAAATCCTGTAAACTGTTCAGCAATGGTGAGAAAATACAAAACCCTTATAGGCAGGACAGTGAATAACTGAGAACAATGATACAATCAACCACGTTCATCTACACTCTCTGTCTTCTCCTTTCTGCGTTTGGCTGTACAAATCCAACTTAGATCGTTAGGAGTCTGTCCAAGGTCCAAAAGACACAAGATTTTAACCAGGTCCTGGTTTCCTTTCTTTACAGTTTTAATGCAAAGTGCTGTGTTCTGGAGGTGTGCTCAGCCATGCCCTAGAAGTCAGCAGCTCTCATGGGGTGCGGAGGCAGTGGGCACCAGCCCCAGGCTGCCTCTAATCCCATCGTGTTATTCTATCGGCAGGGGTCACGCATCATCTTTCAGTTGAGCACTAACGGGTCCATTTTGTTCTGAATCCATTTAACTGTCTAATAAGCGGTTAGTGAACTCCTACCAAGCCCTGGAGGTGCAACCTTCCATAATTCAAGTTCCCCTCCAGGAACTTACAGCCTACCTGGGGAACAAACAAGAAAGAAGGCACGTGCATTATGGAGTGCCAGCATTTATCATATGTGAGTCTGGGAGCACACAAAAGAGCCTCTGAGCTCAAACCTGGGGGCTGGAAAGGCTTTGCATAGCAAGCAAGGACACCGAGAGAATGAACAACCAAGTCAAGGGAGAAGAAGGCACATTCCAGGCAGAGAAAACAGCGTAACGGTCTGCACAACTGTTTGAAGTTCTAGCCGCAAACGTGCACATTTGTGCTTTTCAGTGTCTAGGAGGTCAGTCCACACTGCCCTTTACCTTTGCAAACAGGCATTTGGCCCTGGTTCTCTACATGAAGAAATACTGAGGACGCATAGCAATAAGAAATAAAGGACAAATATACAGCAATTTCTTCCATTTTAAACAATTGAGGTGTAATGCACAGGTTTCACAGGTGCAATGTGATGGACACACACACACACACATATACACACATATACATGTGTATGTGTGTGTGTGCGATCACCAGCCACATCGAGATATAGGACACTTTTCAACATTCCCGCTATTTTCTTTCTTACTCATTCTGGTCAATACCGACCCTCAGTTCAGTTCAGTTCAGTCGCTCAGTCGTGTCCGACTCTTTGCGACCCCATGGACTGCAGCACGCCAGGCCTCCCTGTCCATCACCAACTCCCGGGGTTCATCAGACTCACGTCCATAGGGTCGGTGATGCCATCCAGCCATCTCATCCTCTGTCGTCCCCTTCTCCTCCTGCCTTCAGTCTTTCATTGAGGTAATTGCGACTGTGTCTTCTAATACTTTTGGTTGGTTTTGTCTGTTCTTGAACACAGCCTAAAAATTGAATGATGCATTAGAACTCTTTTGTGTCTGGATTTTTTCACTTTTAACATAAAGACTGAGAGACTCACTCAGGTTGATTTTGTGTGGACAAGGAGATCTTTCTTTAGTATGGTGCTTATCCAACTGTTTCAGCACCCTTTGTTGAAAAGACTATGTTTTCCCAATGCATTGTTTCTGTACTGGAAGTAGTATGTGTTTTTGTCCTTTGACTGCTTTTTAGGTTTTTTCTTTGTCTTGTATTTTTCAGGAATTTGATTATGATATGATTGTGTGTAATTTTCTTTGGGATATGAGTTTCTTAAATTTGTAAGGTGATATTTTTAGCACTTTTGGAAAATCTTGACCATTACCTTTCAAATATTGTCTTTCTCTCCCTTCTGAGATTTTGATCATGCATGCATTAGACTTCTTAAGTGTTGCTCACACATATGGGTTTTCCACCCAATCCTTTTTTTTCTTACTGTACTTCAGTTTGAATTTCATTTAATAACTGTTATGCTCCGAGTCCAAGTCCCCGAACCGACTGAGAGAACAAGTCCACCACAGTAATGCAAAAGCAAGAAGGGAGTTTATTGCTAGCTCGAGGTAGGGCCCGTGTCTCATCCAGCGCAGTGGAATCCGACAAGCGCCCCGAGCTCCAGAGTATGGCTGCTTATATACAGGCAGTCCTTTGTCTCAGTAACAGGGTAGCTGATATTACATGACTGGCTGGGCAGGACGCGCGTGCGTGAATTTTTTGTAGCCTGCTCTATCTCTCTCTCCTGGTTGGCGCGTATGGGGAGTTCTCCTAATTTAGCCAAGGAATGCTATGCTCTGGAAATATGTTTCCTAATTTGGTCAAGGAATGCTATGCTCTGGAAATATTTTCCTAATTTGGTCAAGGGATGCTATGCTAAGGAAACATGACTCAGGTCTTGGGCCTACTATAACACACTGAGCCTGTCATGGCCGGAATCTGGCCCCTAACAATAACCTTTAATAATCCTTCATCTGTGATGTCTAGTCTGCCGTCAAATTTAGTCCTATGTAGTAGTGAAGGTCTCTCAGTCGTGTCTGACTCTTTGCGACCCCATGGTCGCATGAGACTGTAGCCCATCAGGCTCCTCTGTCCATGGGAATTCTCCAGGCCACAATACTGGCGTGGGTAGCCATTCCCTTCTCCAGGGTATCTTCCTGACCGAGGGATCAAACCCAGGTCTTCCATATTGTAGATTCTTTACCAACTGAGCTACCAGGGAAGCCCAAATTTAGTTCTATATGTAGTCCTGTACTATGAGTTCTTTGATGTTGATTTTGCATTTTTAATCTGAATGCATGTTTAATTCTTTTTTTATAGGTTCCAATTCATGGTTGAAATTCTATTTACTTTCATTCATTCTGTGTAACTTTTACTATTATTTCTTGAACATACTAATCTTAATTATTCTGATGTCCTTGTCTGTTGACTGCAGTATCTGGAAATCCGTATTTCAGCTTTTATTTTATTTATTTATGTTCATTATGATAAAATATGTCTAACTTAAATTTTACCTTTTTAGTAATTTTAAGCCTGCTTTTGACTGGCGTAATTTGATGTATTCACTTTGTTACAATCATCAGCTTTTAGTTTTTAAAATATTGATTATTGGCCACATTTTCTTGCTTTTTTGCATGTCTAGTAATTTTTTCTTTTGTGCACAACATTGACCTTAACTTTGAAACTTCCTATCCATGCAGCTTCCATGGAGATGTCTTAAGGAAGAGTCATCATGATTTGTTATAGGCCCCTTTCCTTTCATAAAAAGGTTTTGTTCTAAATTTCAGTTTAGCTCCCCAGATTACTGTGGCATTCTAGAACTCAATGAGTGTCCTGTAGGAGAAAACAAGCTTTGTGGTCGGGCTCCTCTGTTCCTAATATGTTATGTCAGCCCTGATGAATCGTTGAAAGTTGTGATAGTTTTTTCTCCCACTTCCACAACCTAATGTCCCCATGGAAAAAATCAACAAATAGGTAAATTCCCCAGGGAAAGGAAAGATCCCCTCTATGTGATTATGTGGACCCCTGTGCTTCTGCTTGGTCCTCAGTCTCATCTGACTCTTTGTGACCCCATGGACTGTAGCCTGCCAGGCTCCTCTGTCCATGGAATTTTCCAGGCAAGAGTACTGGAACAAGTTGCCATTTCCTACTCCAAGGGATCTCTCCAACCCAGGGATCAAACATGAGTCTCTTGAGTCTCCTGCATTGGCAGGTGGGTTCTTTACCACTAGTGCCACCTGGGAAGCCCATGTGAACTCCTATGATGTCTCATATCTGCACCAGATTACGATACCAGTAACAGAATTTTTCTGATGATAGTCCTTCCTTTCCCTAATATGCCAAATTTGGAAGAGTAGTTGTATCACAGGTTTTAAGTTCAATACAGTGAAGTCGCTCAGTCATGTCCGACTCTTTGAGACGTCATGGACTGTAGCCTACCAGGCTCCTCCGTCCATGGGATTTCCTAGGCAATAGTACTAGAGTAGGTTGCCATTTCTTTCTCCAGGGCATCTTCCCCACCCAGGGATTGAACCTGGGTCTCCTGCATTGTAGACAGACATTTTACTGTCTGAGCCACCAGGGAAGTCCTTAAGTTCAATAAGCAAGTAACAAAGGGTAAGTTTTAGTGACAGACTTTCAATTTCTTAAAAACTAATCCAAAGAAATACGTGTTTGCTTGCTTGTTGTTTTTTTTTTTTTTAAGTAAAATTCTGAGATTATAGATCCTAATATCTCTTCTGTCTCCCCTTTCTTGGCTACACTGTTGGGGTCAGAAGACGGAAACTTGAGTGAATTTGTTTAGGCCCTGGAAGCCAGCTGAACCCAAAACAATAGCTGTGTTTTCAGGTTATAGCACCAGGGCATGTGCACTACACTGTTACTCTCTGGCTCGGTATTCTTGCTTCTGACCAATCCATGATATTAATGAAGAGCTACTGAATGCTCTCAACACATATAAAAAGCAATCAAAAAATGGGCAAATGATTTGAAAGGACATTTCTCCAAAGAAGACAGACAGATGTCCTATGTTGGTGGAAATGTAAATTGATTCAGTCACTGTGGAAGTCAGCATGGAGACTCCTTAAGAAATTAGAAATAAATCTACTGTATGACCCAGCAACCCTACTATTGGGCATATGCCCTGAGAAAACTGTAGTTTTAAAAGATACATAAACTCCAATGTTCATTGTAGCCCTATTTACAACAGACAGGACATGGAAGCAACCTAAATGTCCATCAACAGAGAATGGATAAAGAAGATGGGGTGGATATATACAATGGAATATTACTCAGCCATGAAAAATAAGGAAATAACCCCATTTGCAGCAACATGGATGGACCTGGAGATTGTCATGTTGAGTGAAATAGAAACAGAGAAAGATAAACATCATATGACATCGCTTATATGTGGAACCTAAAATAAGGGTACAGTGAACTTATCTACAAATCAGAAATATAGGTGTAGAAAACAAGCTTACGGTTACCAGAGTATAAGCAGGGAGAATTGGGAGTGACATATACACACTACTATATATAAAATAGATAACTAATAAAGACCTCTTGTATAGCACAGGGAACTCTACTCAATACTCTGTGACGACCTATACAGGAAAAGGATATTAAAAGAGTAGATATATGTATATGAATACCTGATTCCCTTTGCTGTACATCTGAAACTAACACACCTTTTATAAATCAACTATACTCCAATAAAATTTAAAAAATAAAAATTATTGAATGCTAAGTAAATATCAGGCTCTGTACTAGTTATTTCTTATGGGTAAAGTATTGATCCTCGTCATTATTCCACAAAGTAAGTACCATTACTCTAGCATATGATAGAACCGGAATTTGAATCCAAGCAGTGTGTCACCAGGGCCCAGGCTAATATTCAGCACTACCTTCCCTCCTGCACAGCACAGAGTGAAAAGTTAATTGGCGTGGTCTGGAGGAGCAGGGAAAGGTCAAATACTAAGATAAAGACATTGTTTCTTAGTTGCATGCAGGGGTAGGTAAAGAACCTTTACATAAAGACCTCTCTGTGCCATGAAACAAGTGTGTACTGTTCGGAAGAATGAACTTGGCTCATTATGGCTGGGGAGTAGAGAGTGAGAAGTGGCGAGAGATATAGCTAAAGACTGTAGTCCATGAGACCATAAACTATGTTAGTGTTTGGGGTTTTATCCTGTGGACAACTGGTAAACCATTGAAAGCTGTACAGCAGTGCAATGCCATGCTGTCCACAGGATGGAGAACAGGTCTTAGGGAGGTGATACTGCTGACAAGGAGAACAAGAAGACCTTAGCAGATATTGGATGTGAGAGTAAAACCCAACGAGTGAATAAAGTAACTGTTACAGAGTGAGTTGAACTGATTCAACAACTATTTAGAACTTCATATGGTATGGGCGACTGTGTGGATCACAATAAACTGTGGAAAATTCTGAAAGAGATGGGAATACCAGACCACTTGACCTGCCTCTTGAGAAACCTATATGCAGGTCAGGAAGCAACAGTTAGAACTGGACATGGAAAAACAGACTGGTTCCAAATAGGAAAAGGAGTATGTCAAGGCTGTATATTGTCACCCTGCTTATTTAACTTATATGGAGTACATCCTGAGAAACACTGGGCTGGAAGAAGCACAAGCTGGAATCAAGATTGCTGAGAGAAATATCAATAACCTCAGATATGCAGATGTCACCACCCTTATGGCAGAAAGTGAAGAGGAACTAAAAAGCCTCTTGATGAAAATGAAAGAGGAGAGTGAAAAAGTTGGCTTAAAGCTCAACATTCAGAAAACGAAGATCATGGCATCTGGTTCCATCACTTCATGGGAAACAGATGGGGAAACAGTGGAAACAGTGTCAGACTTTATTTTGGGGGGCTCTAAAATCACTGCAGATGGTGACTGCAGCCATGAAATTAAAAGGCGCTACTCCTTGGAAGGAAAGTTATGACCAACCTAGATAGTATATTCAAAAGCAGAGACATTACTTTGCCGACTAAGGTCTGTCTAGTCAAGGCTATGGTTTTTCCTGTGGTCATGTATGGATGTGAGAGTTGGACTGGGAAGAAAGCTGAGTGCCGAAGAATTGATGCTTTTGAACTGTGGTGTTGGAGAAGACTCTTGAGAGTCCCTTGGACTGCAAGGAGATCCAACCAGTCCATTCTGAAGGAGATTAGCCCTGGGATTTCTTTGGAAGGAATGATGCTAAATCTGAAACTCCAGTACTTTGGCCACCTTATGTGAAGAGTTGACTCACTGGAAAAGACCCTGATGCTGGGAGGGATTGGGGGCAGGAAGAGAAGGGAATGACAGAGGATGAGATGGCTGGATGGCATCACCAACTCAATGGACGTGAGTCTGAGTGAACTCCGGGAGTTGGTGATGGACAGGGAAGCCTGGCATGCTGCGATTCATGGGGTCGCAAAGAGTCGTAGACGACTGAGTGACTGAACTGAACTGAACTGAACTGTGTTGAATTGGAGAAGGGAAATGAGAGGGGTAGGCAAAAGGTTGTTTCCAACCTTTCCAACTTGCATGACTGAGTAAAGTGTAGTCCGACTTACAGAGATGAGAAACTCTGGAGGCATAGCAGCTTTGTGATGGAAACCACGAAATTCATTCGGTAATAATGAATTTGAGGTTTCTCTGGAAGATCCTAGTGGAGAGGCTAAATAGGAAGATGAATGATTGAATTTGGTATTTGGAAGAGGAATCTGAACTGGAGATAGAGGCGTGGCTGTTACTAGCCGGTACATGGAGAGAATGGACATTTTGGTGGACAGAAGACAAAGAGAAGTTTGAAATGTATTCAGGTTAGATGGACTGTTTCCACAGTGTCCCAAGCCTCACCTTGGGATCTGGAGACATGGATGGGACCTAAGCCATATTGTTTTAACTAAGTTCCAGGTTCCTGTAGCACCTAACTGGAGCCTTATAAAGATGCCACTTTCAAGAATTCAGAGGTGGGCTCATGGTAGACATATAATTTCTTATGTGACCATTAATGTTGACCACGATCAATGAGCTCATACATGGATACTCGACAGCACTTGAGTACATCTGACTCCCCACTGGAGGATATTTTCTTGAGAAACACAGAAGAGAGGCAGTTAGAAGTTGAGCTCTATTAGTGATGAAGTTCGTGGGTGACTATCAACCAAAATTTCCTGAGCTTCATTGAACTGCATGGGTTCCGCCCTTGGTGACGCCTGGAGTTTGTGAGGTAGCCTAGCATCCTTCCAAGAAATTCTCTTGTTCTATGAAGCTATTTTGAAGTCGGTTTGGGATACTTGTAACCAAAAGAGTCTTAATTAGGACAGGCTTTGATGTGTCTAACTAGGGAATCATTAACAGAATAAAGCAAAGGCTGATGCTGAGCTGAACTGGCGGGGGACCAAGACAGACGACTTTATAAGTCCTAAGGCTTGAGGGAAGACAGCGGTGCCCACACTTGGGAAGTCTCTGCACATCACTGGGTGGCAGAGTGCTGAAGGGCCCTTTTGTACATGGCTAATCGTGTGGGGATGTCTAGCATGATCCAAATATCCCCCGTAGTCCTGTCATGACACTCCCAGAAGTGAGATGTGAGCCTGCACTGTCTCTTCCAGACAAACCCTGCTGAGTCTTTTTTTTTTTTTTCCAACTATCTGTCTAGTGAAGAAGGGATTCAATTACCCTTTAGCCTTAAAAATATGCCAAAGGATGCTGTTGGCCTTCTGTGGCTTGGAGCAAACTCGTATTGCACAAATCTGTTTCTCATTTATGTGGTTCAGCCAAATCACCAGGGTTGGTTTTTTCCCCCTCATAGAATGTTGCCGTACAGAAGGCTAGCATCTTTTTTTATTTGGGTGTTCTACTCAGATCCTGGACAGAGTAGGGAAAAAGAAGAAATGATTGGAAAATGTGGATATCGATCTTTACAGGACAAAATGTCTCAGAATAAAAACTGAGGGGAGAAGGCATTTTTTAAAATTCTGTTAACTTTCATATTTCTAATATAAATACAATTATTATAGGTTAAAAATACTAGATTCACATCCTATCAGTATGTATGATTTAACCGATGAGTCATATGAAAATGTTCTCATGCACTGCCTTCAATACAAAAATTGTGAATGGCACTAGATGGGGTTTAAAAGAATGTATTGACACAAGAAAATACAATGTCACAAGACAGAAAACAAGGTTTCTGTTGATAGCTATTCAATATCTTCAATAGCGATTTAAGGATTTATTTGTTTAAATTTGATAGATTATAATGATTCTGCAAAATGCCATAGCTAGTAAAAAACTAGAACCCAGAAATAACCTAAAAGGTATTCTTTAAAAAGACATAAGACTTTTTAAAAAGGACACAAATGAACTTTATAAAACAGAAATAGACTTACATAGTAAACAAATTTATGGTTTCTAAAGGGGAAAGGACAAGAGGGGAAGGATAAATTAGGAATTGGGGGTTAGCTGATATAGATTATTATATGCAAAATAAAACAAGGGCCTATTGTATAACACAGGGAACTATATTCAACATCTTGTAATAATCTATCATGGAAAAGAATCTTAGTGTATATATAAATATATACTCCATTTTATATGTTATCTATAACTGAATCACTTTGCTGTACACCTGAAATGTTGTAAATCAACTATATACTTCAATGACAGGAACAACAGAAAAGGCTTGAGACTGTCGAGACGCCTAGCGGACATCACCAACCAGTCTATCTGGGAAGACCAAGTACAACGTAAATGTCTCACTTTGACAGTAGGTATCACTTAGTAAAGGAAAATGACTTTGGCTCAACACAGGGTCTTTGCCTCGAGTGAGCAGGGTGAAGGAGACACCGGGGTGTATTCTTCGTGGTGTTTTGAGTGAAGTGAAGTCGCTCAGTCGTGTCCCACTCTTTGCAATCCCATGGACTGTAGCCTGTCAGGCTCCTCAGTCCATGGGATTTTCCAGGCAAGATTGCTGGAGTAGATTGCCATTTCCCTCCCAGGGGATCTTCCCAACCCAGGAATCGAACCCGGGTCTCCCGCATTGCAGGCAGACGCTTTACCGTCTGAGCCACCAGGGAGTAGGGGGACTCAAACTCCGAATGCGATTTGAGCTGGTTATTTCCAGCCAGGCTAAGAGACCACCCTCAGTACTTTTTCTGGATTTGCTGAGCTACTCTTTTTATTTTTTCATTTTTGTTTTTTGGCTTCTTTAGCCAGCATTGATTTATTCAGCTTGAAATCATAAAACTCTAACAGAACAGAGTAAGGCACATACCATCAGACAGAAATTCAGTCTGAGGCAATGCCACACCTGGGACCCAGGATGTCCAGATTCTGCCTGGATCCTCTGATCAAGGCATTAGTAGCTTTGTGGCATCTGTATCCTGTGCTGGAAGAGGGTCGAGGACACAGCCTGAGAAGCCCCTCTCTCTGTGGAGGCTGGGCTTCGGCTGTTATTATTGAATCTTAGAGGAAAGCCAGGGTTGCTGTTTGTAGCTAGTAGGAGGTCAGCAGTGCCTGCACTGTTGGCTTGAGAGCACAGGCCAGACGGCTAGACCTTGTGACTCATCCTTCAACTTTGCTAAGTGAAGCTTCTATGGCAAGGACCTGATACACATCAACTGCTTTGAAGACATGCCTCTCAGTCTTTCTAGCTCATGCTACCCATCCCTTCCATCTTAGTTTTAATCAATCCAGAAAATGGTATTAAGAAACAAAGGAGACATGTATGTGTCAGTTCAGTTCAGTCATGGTCCAACTCTTTGCGACCCCATGGACGGCAGCATGCCAGGCCTCCCTGTCCATCCACTCCCAGGGTCCACCCAAACTCATGTCCGTTGAGTCGGTGATGCTGTTCAACCATCTCATCCTCTGTCGTCCCCTTTCCTCCTGCCTTCAGTCTTTCCCAGCATCAGGGTCTTTTCCAGTGAGTCAGCTCTTCGCATCAGGTGGCCAAAGTATTGGAGTTTCGGCTTCAACATCAGCCCTTTCAATGAACACCCAGGACTGATCTCCTTTGGATGGACTGGCTGGATCTTCTTGCAGTCCAAGGGACTCTCAAGAGTCTTCTCCAGCACCACGGTCTACTATCAAGTTGGTCCAAAAGTTCATTCAATTTTTTTCTGTACCATCTTATAGAAAAACCTGAACAAACTTTTTGGCCAACCCATTACATCCTCCTGGGATGTACATGAATACAGTACACATCTCTGACCATGTAAACTCAAACAGTATATTCAAGAAATGTAATTTATACATTTGAAAAGTATTTCACAAGGTGCTACCCTTATGTGGATCATTGCAGAAAAAGATATTCAGAAATTCTTTTCTCCCCATTTACGCTTTTGCAAAATTTACTCACCCTTATTTATCTTATACAGAGGGAAAAAAGAGAACTTTGTATTTACCCTGTGAATGCAAAAACCATTCAAACAAATTAAGCCTTCAGCAAACACTTTCCGCATATAACCTTCAGCTGATAGCTGGTGAACCGATACCTTGTGTAAAATTTGAGGTTTTTGCTGATGTGGGAAACTTATGTTTATATGTGTTTACCAAACAGAGTTGCTCAGAACCTGATAAGTCGCTACTTATTCCCCTTTGCACCCATGGACAAGAGCTATTAGACAGCTCACACATAGTGTTTCGGGTTATTCTTGGTTCCTTCTTCAGCCACAGGCCCTTCAAGGAATGCTTGGGTGGCAGGTCTATACGTAGACCTCCTGCCAAGAAGTTCACCGTGTGCTCCCTTTCGATGGCACCACCGTCGTGGCCATCTTTTCTTAGAGTTATCTGGCAATTGGACATTCTGTATTGAGAAACTATTCAGTTTTGCACATTTTCTTAAGCCAGAAATTTCACATCCAAGACTTTATCTTATTACTGGAAGAGTTCAAAGCTTTAGCTCCAGGAATACAATAAAAAAAAAAAAAAACATTTAAACAACCTAAATAGCCAGTAATAGGGACATGCTTTAAAAATATGATGAAATATGATGATCAGTAAAAAGAATGTGTAGGGGAACATTTAAAGACATGGATGTCACAATATAGTGTTAAAAAATACGAGTTTTGAAGTAGTATACTAACTGTTTAGTATATTGTAAAAAAATACAAATTGCAAAATAATTGTCCTGTGTGATCTTTTTTGTGGAGAATTACCTGCTTTTGTGTGTTGCTGGAGTGCCTGTATATAAATGTAAAGGGACAAGACTAAAAGGAATATACTCTCAAGTAAGGATATTTTCCTCCTCTTTTTGCTTATTAAATATCATGCCATAAAAATACATTGTTGCTTACTAGTAAAAAAAAATCAGCTATTTTATTTATAGAATGAGTAGAAAAATCGCAAAACAAAATATACAATTCCTACCTTTAAAGATCCTTTTTTAAAAGGAACATGATATTAGTAAGTTTATTCTCTGTTTTGGTCACTAGAGGTCGCTAAAGTCATAAAGATGAGCAGCCTTTTTTTTCTTTACCGTTTTCATTTTGAGTTACAGAGGGATGTTTCTGGCCTCTCCTGTTAGGCAGTTTTGAAGCATTTACTGGAAGACCTCTTGCTGCTTAGACTTAAGGAGAGTAAACTGTTTGGACTAGTTTTTTTTCTAACATTAAATATTCCCTGAAACAGACAGCCATCTATCTATGGGACTATTCAAAACAGATGGGTGTTTCTGGAGAATGTGATTTATTTCCCCCTCTGATACCAAAGAGCCTCTTGGCTGATTGAGTTCTGAGCCATGCTGTTGAGGCAGAACCACAGAACACCCAGCAGCAGGCACACACCGTTTCAGATGAAACACCGTGGGCCATTTCAAGGAAGAAACGTTGCGCCTTTCCTGGTAACGTGTGGTGTAGGAGGGCTTCAGTGAAGCAGAACATTCGAGAACACCCATGGCATCTTTTTCAGTAACAGACCACACTACCTTTTCACATGGTAATGATCCTGCATTTTTTTCAATTCAACATAAGCCCAATTCCCCAGACCCTAAAATTACAGAGAGGAAAGGAAGATTCAAAAACTACCTTAGAATCCTGCAAACACTCAAGGAAACTGTCTCCTCCACAGGCTTCATCAAGCAGAGATCACAAGATGTAATAGCTAATCTCAACTTTCTCAGCCTGCTCCTATTTCAGGAAGGCAGAATTCATACTAAAATACCAGGTTTCTGTAATTGAGTAAGATGCAGCATGTGGAAGGTGTGTGCTGGTCAGGAGTTACGTATGGTGGACGAAGATGTAATAATCAGTGAGAAAACGCTCATGTTTTCAATGCTTCAAATACCAAGAGAGAAATTAGTTACCTGGTCGTGCAGATGAGTCTGTGTTTGAATCGGTCCCCTGGCAAAACTAAGTGAACCATTCTTTTCCATAACAACTCCCAGCGCTTAGATAACTGACAGATCCAAGGTCAAATCTTTGGTATAAGCCATAAACTAGGAGACTTCAAGCCAATATCAACGTGACACATTTTGCAGGCAGGCTTATTCCTTATTCAGTGGACCTCATTTGACTTTGATCTCGGTTAACTTTGAAGTATCCAAGGTTCCCACTTTCCATAAGCTTTTTTTTTTTTTTAAAGTTAAATCAGACAGGCAGGCAAAGGAAACCTAAACCTTAAAAGAAGTGAAAACAACGAGACACAGTCAGTTATATATTTTCACTACTTTGTTTAAAGTAGCACATTGCTGTACTTAAAACACTTCACATCACTGAGTTATTTATTAAGCTGTAAATAAAAGTCACATTTTCCACTGTATCTTAGGAGACACATTTAAAAACATGGTATTGGGAACCTGTTGTATGATTCGTGTGAGGAGTTTAGTTAAATGCAAGACTACAGACTGCAGTTCGTGGTGCCCTAGAAACTATTACCAAGAAAGAGCTGTCAACTCATAGGAAATATTTATATAGAAATTCTAATATTGGAGGTCTTATGTCTGTAAGCTGGTCTTTTATGGAATTTCTCAGAGCACGTATTCTAAAGTCTGCTAGGAACTCAGGTTTGCATTTGTATTTATCAAGTGTACTTATCAGAGGTATTACCCATACCTCAAAACACTAATTAATTTTATTTCACTCTATTATGCTTCATATATATGGGACTATTTTTCTTATTATAATAGAGGCAAATTTTATTTGAAGTGAAGTACTGTCCACAATCACACACATATACACGTATTTGTGTATGTGTCTTTGTAAACCATATTTGTATAAACCATCATTTGGTACAAAATTCATTATGTATTGTTTATAAAATTTGTCTTCGAGGGAATGTTCTTTATGAGAGATTTCAAAGTTCAGGCCATCCAGGGGCCATTTATCCTCTCTTCTGGAACACGTCACTCACCTGACCTTCCTCCTTTGTCTAAATGACAAAGTGGAACTTCGGTCTAGTAAAGAAAACAGAACATTCATGTTATACCAGGTCATTAGCAGAATGTCCTGAGGACATTTCATATTCCTGTTTCAGTTCTATCCCAGCAAGTAGCGAAAGGTATGAGTCACATTTCGGTCATCCAGAAGGACTAAATTCTCTCCAGGGTAAGTCTGGTCTTAGCAAAGTACAAATCTGATCATTACTGGACGTGTCATCTGAACAGTGATGCACGTAAGAACTTGGTACAGTTGACTTACCCCTGGGCTTGAGAAACATTCTGAAGTGGAGTGAAAACTTCACATGTCTAGAAGCAAGAGATCCCATTCCTGGACTTAGGAAAGAAAGCCAGGAAGGAATTAACTTACTTTTCTGTAAGTGAGAAGTTGAGGGAAGAAACTTCGAAGGAGAGAATGTAGAGAGAGAACGATGATGTGGATAAAGGTGCATAAGCCTCTCTACTCTTTCTTCTAGATAAAAATTGTTTATGGATTAAGATATCCGACATATGCTAAGGCCCCATTTGGCTTTGACTGTGTTCTTTGGAGTGAGACTGGGGACTGCCTTAGTAGGCTGGGATGTCAGAAACACCAGTAGGGCAAACACTGGGTTTGGGACTTTAATACATTCAACTTGACTTCTAAAAATGTGCAGTGATAGATAAGTTATTAAACCTCTTTGAGCCTCAATTTCATCATCTCTAAAACAGGGATAATACATGCCTTGACGACTGTTCTGAAGATTAGGGGAGAGTCTGATATAATGCCTAGCTTGTGATCAATGTTTAAGAAAAGTTTTGTTTCCTTTCACTGAAAATTGTAGTGTTAAATGATGTGATATTTATAAAAGCGCTTTGTAAACTATAAAGTGCTAATCACACATCATTCATTATCAATGCTACTTTAAACCTGTATTTAATATGCACTTTTATCTTTGAGAGAACTTCAGGCAACAATGTATGACCTCAAACTGATATAGGAGTTCTACCATATAATCCAAAGCCAAATTTTAAAGAATATTCATATCCTCCCAAGAAAAATCATAAAATGATTTAACAAAGAACCAAGTTGATTATTTGGAATAACTACCATTTCTCCTCTTCTGAACATCAAAATGCTTCAGAGATAGGTAAGAAAATACATAGGGTAGAAGTGGAGTGTTACTTGGTCAGCCATGTCCAACTTTTTTTTACTTCATGGACTGTAGCCCGCCAGGCTCCTCTGTCCATGGGATTCTCCAGGCAAGAATACTGGAGTGGGTAGCCATGTCTTCCTCCAGGGGATCTTCCCTACCTGAGGATCGAACCCAGATCTCCTTCACTGCAGGCAGATTCTTTACCATCTGAGCCACCAGGGTCCCATGGAGTGAAGAGGGTCCCAAAGAAGGACAAGAGGAAGAACAGGGGCAGTGGAACATTCTACCAGGACCTGATCAAATATGACCTGTGATCCTGATTATTGGGTCAGCCAAAATTTTCATCCTGATTTTTCTGTCATATCTTACAGAAAAACCTAAAGGAAATTTTTGGCTGACCCAAAACTTTAGGGAGCATAAAACCATTTTAAAATGTAGTTTAATTTGAAAGACTTTTATTTGATACCTACCAGTAAATAGATATCACGAAATAGTTCTGAGAAAGACTGATGGTTTGGGGTTCAAGAGAGACTTTCTAGGAGGAGCAGGTTATTCTGGAAGTTTCTCTGTGTGTGTGTGTATGTAGGAAAAGCTAAAGTTGGGCACACAAATCATGGCTCATCCTGGCAAAAGCTGATGCCACTTGAGAATGAGAGCCGGAGGATGCAATGCCCTGGAAGAACTACTATTTACCCCCCTAAGCATGCACTGAAAGTAGAAACTGAATGTTTAAGCTGCTAGAACACAGAGTATATACAGGCCTCTCCTGTGAGCAGGAAGCAGTTGGAATTGGTTAAATCCAAGTTAATACTCTGCGGGATGGCTTCATAAATCAGGGTCCTAATGTACAGTGACCTGTTCAAAGTCTTAGAAGATATCTCAGAAGAATCAAAGCCATAGGTCGATCTGATATGGAGTGACTAGGCAGAGTCAGAGGACAAGAAACAGCATCAGCCGAGAGAACTTGCTCCGGAGTGAAGCCAGCCTGACACCGCCCCTCGCTCTGGGAGCCAGTCAGCGTGCACAATGGCAAGCTTCAGGGTTTTCACTCACAAGATGAAGACAATAATAATCATAAATGCGTGACAGCAGATGGGAGGATGACACGAGGAAATGTATGTATAGATTTTAACCGCGCCCAGCAAAGTATCAGTAGCTACGACTACGAAAAATATCATATTCCTAAAATACTGACAAAAAAACTCTATCATGGGGGTAAGGGCCTCCAACCGAGGGCCCTTTATAGAAATATGTGAGGAATGTAGGGGCTGTCCTGAAGAATGCTCTGTGCTAATTTTAACTGAAAGTGAAAAATGACTGCTTAGATAACAAGAACCAAACAAAATGGGAATCATATTCTAATATGCCCGTTGAATGTCTCTTCAGATAATAGTTACATTAGACTAAGAAGAAACAGCCTCAACTTAAAAGATGCATCTCTTGAACCTGGAAATTGTGGAAATTACCTTTGTGCCCATAGAAATGAAAGCATATATTTGTTTTTAAATCTGGAGAAGGCATCATTTAAAAATATTTTTTATTATACACTAGTCAGCTAGAGGAGATACATTAAAAATGTTATATTCTAGTTCAGTTCAGATCAGTTCAGTCGCTCAGTCGTGTCCGACTCCTTGCGACTCATGAATCGCAGCACGCCAGGCCTCCCTGTCCATCACCAACTCCCAGAGTTCACTCAGACTCACGTCCATCGAGTCCATGATGCCATCCAGCCATCTCATCCTCGGTCGTCCCCTTCTCCTCCTGCCCCCAATCCCTCCCAGCATCAGGGTCTTTTCCAATGAGTCAACTCTTCACATGAGGTAGCCAAAGTACTGGAGTTTCAGCTTTAGCATCATTCCTTCCAAAGAAATCCCAGGGCTAATCTCCTTCAGAATGGACTGGTTGGATCTCCTTGCAGTCCAAGGGACTCTCAAGAGTCTTCTCCAACACCACAGTTCAAAAGCATCAATTCTTCGGTGCTCAGCCTTCTTCACAGTCCAACTCTCACATCCATACATGACCACAGGAAAAACCACAGCCTTGACTAGATGGACCTTAGTTGGCAAAGTAATGTCTCTGCTTTTGAATATACTATCTAGGTTGGTCATAACTTGTCTTCCAAGGAGTAAGCGTCTTTTAATTTCAGCCTTCAGTCACCATCTGCAGTGATTTTGGAGCTTAGAAAAATAAAGTCTGACACTGTTTCCACTGTTTCCCCATCTATCTCCCATGAAGCAATGGGGCCAGATGTAAGTATCTCTAAAATATGTTCAGATTTGTACTTGGTCTTCATTTAGGTCTTTTTGGTCATTTTGGCCAACAAAATAGATGACCCAGAATAGACATGGAAATCCTACCAGATAATCCAAAGTCCAATGGACTGTATTCATTTTCTTCTGGGAGAAAAATTTTATAATAATTGACAAAAACTCAGTTTGTTATTTGAAACAATGACCATCTTTCTTCCTCTGAACATTAAAATGCTCCAATGTAAGTAACTGCTGAAAGACAGGGGGGACATGATGCATCTTCTTTTTCCTCGTTGTCTACACTTTGTCTGGCACTCCCCTTGGTCCATGCCATATGAATTGTGAAATCTACTTGGAGGGCTGGAGGCAGTTCTTAGAGGAAGGAAAACAAAACCCCAACTACACTAAGGCACTCCATATGAATGAGTTCCATTCTGAGAGTGTGTTTAGAAGTCCAACCAAGTTAGCCTAGGTACCCAACTAACACAATAGGCTGCATGCCACTGCTTTTACGCTTGCTTCTCGACATCCTTGACTTGAAATAAAGACACTCTACTACTGTACTCTATACAGCTCTATACGGCAAAGAACACAAAAGCACAGCCACTTGTAGAGGATGCATGCAAATGACAATGGACTTCAGACATGTGAGTTAGCTTTTCTGATTGGACAAGTGAACACACATTTGCATCTTTGAAAGCTTGCAACTTGAAGGTTTCCATGTAGTGGTCTTATTCTAGAGTGAGTGTTCTATAGAGGTAGAAGAAGGAATGAGTATCACTCGGGGCAGATGTTGTCTCAACACTGCTGAAATTTGCATCTGCAACCCTTAGACCCTCTTGGATGATTCATTGATATGGTCCTAGAAAGCCACGCCTTGTTATAGTCAGCAGGTATAATTTGTGGTGATTTTTTTCATGCAAATAAGTATATTCTTTTATACACAAAATATTAACAATATAGTTTTCAATAACACAGCCACAAAAGTAGAAGATACTAGTAAGAGAGTAGGGTTGAATAAAATCAAATTATTAATACTACTTCCAAGAGTCACAGGTTCATTGTTATAGAGTACAGCCATGGCTAAGATAAGATTGACTATCAAGATGCGAGGAACCGTCTGGGAGAGAGCTGAAGAAGGACTGCACTAAGAGAGTAGCTGTGGAGTTCGAAAGGAGAGGGAGGTGTAAAGAGAAGGGGTAGAGGGTGTGTAAGGGCTGAGATCGAGGGAATAGTCTAAGATGTCTCTCCAGCTTCTAGACTGGTAGACTGTGAGGATGGTGAATCTATTCTGAGATGAGAAAAAAAACAGAAAGAGAACAAGTATGGTGGAAAAGATAATATGCTTGCACTGGGTAGCTGAGTCATCAAATATAACCAAAACTTAAATGGATATTGAGGTCTATTTTTTGGGAATATCCATTTAAAATAAAGGTGATTCAATATAAAGCTAAATTATACATCAAGAGCAATCAGTGCGAAAAACAGGTACAATTTAGTCATGCCACAGTTCTGCCTCTTGTGAGTGAATAAAATTGAAATGGATGAGACTACTCATAAGTACAATCAATTTGGAACATAATATATAAATATCTAAAGCATTGAAAATATTGTTTTTAACAATTGAGTTTGTAAGAGTCTGTTCTAGAAAAAACTAATCACAGATACAGACAATTATCAGTCAGTTCAGTTCAGTCGCTCAGTCATGTCCAACTCTTTGCGACCCCATGAACTGCAGCATACCAGGCCTCCCTGTGGCATTTGTTTCCCTGCTGGAGTGGACTCTGTATAACAGTCTCTAGGCCCATCCATGTCTCTTACAAATGACCCAGTTTTATTTTCATTCCTTTTTATATTGAGCTTTTAATGTTAATTATGTTTATATGGACTCAAAGTTGTTACAGTAAAGCACAAGTCATTGACTAAGAAAAGTATTGATGTATTCTACTAATTTAGTACAACTGGTTAGTCAGCCTTAGGATCAAGAGATTATACTTTGATTTCTTTTTGAAAAGCTACTATATATTTCCTGGAGTAAGTATTTTATAGAAATTCAGATGTAATAGCTGGCTTCTAGGTTGATGACCCTTAAGATGTTTTTGCTTTCAGTTTTCCCAATTCATCAAAGGTACTATGTGCTTAGGCTACAGAATCACTAAGGAAACTTTTAATTCTAAAATTCATTGATTTATAGCAGCTATTTGTTAAAAACTTAAATAAGTACAAGACACAGAGCTTTCTTAGCCAACAGTACGGCAGTCCAACATTCATGAGGAATTTGAAGGTGTTTTTTGGAAAGAAAAGTTGAGGCAAATGTTTATTTTTTCGCTTGCACCTTGAAATCTAGGCCTTGCCTCAATACACCAGAAGTTGGCATTTGGAGATGTAAAGGAATAGAGAAATTTTCTCCAGCATTGAGAGTTTCAATAGCTTGCTGCATGAAGTAGGGCATATTGTGGGCTTATTTAGTCCTGAGACATGCCTGCAGATACCCCAACCAAGGTCTTCCCTGGTGTTTTAAAGTTTACTGGTATTTCCTTCTGTAGGATATCCACTCTGCTTGTCTTCCCACATGAGAGAGTACAAATGTTCCTGAAAACATCTCTGCATGGATGTACTTGAAGCAAGATGATGAGAGAAGGGGCCAAAGCTTGGAGGGAGGTGTTGGAGCAAGGAAGACAGCTGGGAAGGGCTTTCCAAGCTCCAGTCAATAAGCTTTTCTCTAGAAAATGCCTGTACTTCCTTTTTTATGAGACTGGGCTCTTGCTGTTACAGAAGCCAGACATGTTCTAATCTGCTTTCAATGTTTCAAAATGCAAATATCCCCATTATCATGACACTCTTGGTTGTTCCACTTGTCTTTTTGAGGTCCTGATATTGCAATTCAATGTGTTTCAGTTGGTGAGTGTCCTAAACAATTAAGCCACTAAAAAGTGTCTCAGAAATAAGAGTGTCTGAGAAATAGTCCTGGAGAGAGAGTAGGAAGGTCCAAAGAAAACAGAAGACTGGTTCTGACCCCCAGCAAATAAAATGAATGAGTGACTACAAAATCTAGTCACCAAAGCTCTATAAACATATCTGAAAGTGCTAATGATAAAGCTATGCCATTGTGAAAACGGGATTCATGATCAGGACTAGTAAGTAATGTAAGTGATGACAAGTGCAAATAAATGGTTAAATGTTTAATAACCTGTGGTTTATTGCACTCTTGAGGGTAACAAGGTGCTTCCTTGAAGATGGGAAGTACTGAGATCTACCTCCAGGGAGCTACAGATTTACTAGAGGGGAGAAATGCCTTGAGGCTATTGCTGTCAAACAATGAAGTCAAAGAGACAAATTTAGAAGTCCACATTTACAGAGATGATAGTGGCTTCCCCAGTGGCTCAAGGGTAAATAATCTGTCTGCAAGGAGATGCGGGTTCGATCCCCAGGTAAGGAAGATCCCCTGGAAAAGGAAATGACAACCCACCCTAGTATCTTGACTGGAGAATTCCATGGACAGAGGAGACTGGCCGGTTGCAGTACATAGGGTCTCAAAGAGTTGGATATGACTAAGCGACTGAAGGCATGCACCCACACTGTGATGATAACATATCCTAAAAAAAAAAGAGGGGGATTGAACTCTCAAAATAGCATGGAAAACAATACACACAAAGTAATTCAGATTGACGGTTGTGGGCTAAGCACATCTGTTCCAATGCGAGCACAGTAGGGCTTCTAGATATGTATTTCTGCTAAACTAAACCACTTCAGTGTGCCAGTGAATGCAGAAACTTCTTGGCCATGGTCAAATCACAAGGCAGATGGAGAATCCATAAAGATGAGTCTGAGAAACAAAACCCCACTGGTCTCATCTTTCCCCAGCTCTTTTCCAAAGGACCACTTCCTGCCTCTAAGCTTAAATAAAATGAATGAACAATGAACACAGAGTAAGATGGTCACATCCACCAAAGCCCATGTTTCCTCTTCCACAATGAGGCATCATTGCCAAGAGGCAACTGCTCAGTCAAGAGTGACCGCTCCCCAGACCTTCTTGTATAGTGGGGCAGCCATACAATTATATAGTCTTCTCATGACAGAATATGTTTGAAAGTTGTTTCTGAGTTGGCTTTATAAGTAGGAGTTACACTTTCTAGATGGTGCCAGTGGAAAAGAACCTGCCTGCCAATGCAGGAGACACAAGAGACATGGATTTGATCCCTGAGTCGGGAAGATCCCCTGGAGGAGGGCAGGGCAACCTACTCCAATATTCTTGCCTGGAGAATCCCATAGGCAGAGCAACCTGGAGAGGTACAGTCCTGTAGCATCTAAAAGAGTTGGACACAACTGAAGTGACTTAGGACACGCATGTCTTTTCTATACTTTCTCCCTTTCCTCCAGCTCAGTGTGGATAATGGTGATAAGATATTAGCGATGGTGGTCTCTGATTCATGGCAGGGAGGAAAATCACCCACTAGGTAGAAGACAACATTTCAAATGACTGAAAAGAAACATCTTATAGATTAAGCCATTGCAAATTTAGGGTTTGTTTCAATATCTGTGTCACCTACATTTGTAAATAGCTGAGTAAAATTTTTGGTGACAAGGATTTGGTGGAAATACTGAAACAGATTTGTAGTCATTTTGGGCTAGAAGAAATGTCAAAGATACTTCTTGCTTTTTTAATTTTCAAAGTCTGGTTTTGCAGTCCTGTTCAAAAGAGAACTCTCCTTAAAGAAATCAACACAACTTTTTTGCCTTTTTGATGTATGAACTGGTCCCTACTTATTCACTCAAAAAGCCAAGACAGAAGCATTTGTGAATAAAGGTAGCAGGAAACCTCTAATCAACCAAACCAACTCGGTCTCCAGGATACAACTGTGTTGTGCTTTCAGAATCTATCAATGCCTTTCCCTGCACTGTGGTTGAATCACTGGACTCAGCTGTTTGCGATTCCGCCTTCACCCCACTCCCACCCCGCCCCCAGCCCTAGGAACCACAGGCTTCCCTGGTGGCTCCGACAGGAAAGAATCTGCCTGCAATGCAGGAGACCCAGGTTTGATCCCTGGGTTGGGAAGATCCCCTGGAGAAAGGAATGGCAATCCACTCCAGTATTCTTGCCTGGAGAATCTCATGGACAGAGGAGCCTGCTGGCTACAGTCCATGGGGTTGCAAAGAGTCAGACATGGCTGAGCAAGTAACACACTGTGCCTGGAACCGGGTTGTCAGGTTAAATAAAGATAGTGTAGTAGGTGCTTTGCACAATTTGTTTTGCTGCTACTTTTAAAACCTTAAAAAGAAGGATGCACTTTTCTCATCCTCATGCCTTGCCTTTTACTCATCTTGGTGCAGATTAAGTAGGCTCATTGGGAAAGCATCTAGCAAGCTCCCTGTGTAATGTGTGGAGGGCTCTGTGTGGGACAGCGGTGCTCTGGTCTCCTTAGCAGCTTGTAGAAAATACGCTTCTTTGTTCTATGGCTCACCACAAAGCTTAACCTTCCATCCTGACTTGGAACAGCAGCTAGTAAATTAAGGACGAACTATGACCCTAATCTACATAAGAGAGTTGGCACAGTGTCGTTTCTCAGAATTAGGCAAAATTTGTTTAATGTGGCTCTGTCATTAAGTAAATAAACAAAACAAAGGAAGACGAAAAGAATAACGGAAGCTGGTTAGAGAAGAAATGAACCAGAAGTCCATATGTTTGATTTTGTCTGCCATCAGCCTCATCTTTCATGATTCTTTCTTTGATCGTATAGAAGATTTATCACAGCTGTTTACCCAACCAATATGAACCGATGAGACAAAGCCATTTTCAAAACTTCCTACTGATATAAAATACGTATATTGAAATGCATATTTATCATAAGTGTATACCTTGATGAATGTTTCACAAACTGGAAAGACTTGTGAAATCAGCAGCCAGATCCAAAACAAGCATGGCCAGGGCTTCCCTGGTCACACAGTGGATAAGGATCCCCCTGCCAATGTCACAGACATGGGTTTCATGCCTGGTCCAGGAAGACTCCACATGCGGTCGATCAACGAAGTCTGTGCCCCACGTTTACTGAGCCTGAGTGCTGCAACCGCTGAAGCCCATGTGCCTAGAGCTGGTGCAACAAGAGAAGCCGTCACAGGGAGAAGCACATACCCTGCGGTGAAGAGCAGGCCCTGCTCGGCTAGAGAGCCTGTGCAAAGCAATGAAGACACAGTGCAGCCAGAAATAGATAAAACGTAACCAGCCCCCTAAGCACCCTCCTCCGTTCCCATCTAGTCATAAAGTCACCATCCTGAATTCCGACAGCACGGCTTACTTTTTCCTCTTTTTGCGGTTTATACCAACGGACTCATACAGTAGGTACTTTTTTTTTCATATCTGACATTTTGCTGACTCTTTTTTTTTTTTTAAGAATTACCCTATTGTGTATACCTGTAGGCCATTTATTCTCAATGCTGTATAAAATTCCATGGAGTAAATATGTCACAATTTATTTACACACTGATAGACATCTGGATAATATCCAGTTTGACTTGGGATTACTACGAATAGTACTGCTATGAACATCCAGTGAAGAAGTCTTTTGGCAAAAGCAGATACATATGTATCTGTATCTATCTATCTATCAATCTATATATATATATATATATATATATATAGAGAGAGAGAGAGAGAGAGGAATTAGCTGAGTGCTGAAGAGTTTCACAGAGTGGTTGTATGAATTCACACTACTACAAGCAGTGTGTAAAGATCTGAGTTGCTTCTATCTTTGCTGATATTTGGAATTTTATGTCTTTATTGCTTTAGTCAGTTTGTCGACTGTTTAACAGTATTATATTGTACTTCAATTTGCATTTTCTTGGTTGCTAATGAAGCATGTATATCTTAGCATGTTTTCACATACTTATTGGCCACTTTGACATCCCCTTTATGAAATACCTGCTCAAGTCTTTTAACCCATTTCTCTACTGAGTTGTCTATGTTTTTCTTATTGACTTGTTGGAGTTCTTTATAATCTCTAAATAGTTATCTTTTTCTTCCCTGGTAGGTTGAACCTTTACTCTCTTAATGTTGTCCTCTGATGAACCTAAGTGCTTAATTTAATTCTATTGAAAAATTTTTATTGAAGTATGGTTGATTTACAATATTATATTAATTTCAGGTGTATAGCATAGTGATTCATTATTTTTATAGAATATCTCCCATTGGAAAGTATTGAAAAATAATGACTATTATTCCATTTTGTAAAATATATCTTTATTGCTTATCTATTACACACATAGTGGCTTGTATCTTTTAATCCTCTACTCCTGCCTGGCCCATTTTCCCTTCCCTCTCCCCACTGGTAAGCCCTAGTTTCTTATCTGTATCTGTGAGTCTGTTTCTGGTTTTGCTATATATATTCATCTGTTTTATTTTTTAGATTCCAAGTGTAAGTGATAACATGCAGTATTTGTTTTTATTTGTCTGATTTGTTTCACTAAGCATAATATTTCCTAGGTCTATCCATGTTGCTGCAAATGGCATTATTTCATTCTTTCTTAAAATTTATTAATTTACTTTTGACTGTGCTGGGTTTTTATTGTTGCCACAGGCTTTTCTATAGTTGCAGCAGAAGAGGGCTAATCTCTAATCACTGTACACGGGATTCTCATTGTGGTGACTTCTCTTGCAGAGCACGGGCTCTAGGGCACGCAGCTTCAGTAGTTGTGGCTCCTGGGCTCAAGAGCGCAGGCTCAGTAGTTGAGGTGCAAGGGCTTGGTTGCATCACAGCATGTGGGATTTTCCTAAATCAGGGATCAAACACGTATCCCTTGCATTGGCAGACAGATTCTTTACCACTGAGCCACCAGGGAAGCCCTATTTCTTTCTTTTTTATGGCTACTGTTCCATTGTATATACGTATCCCATCTTCTTTTCCATTTATCTGTTGATGAATACTGAGGTTGCTTCCATATCTTGGCTATTGTATGGAATAGAATACAAATAGAATACATTGTATTCCGTACAATGAGCAGTGCTCCTGTGAACACTGGGTGTGCATGTATCTTATGGACTTATGGACTTTTGAATGAGGGTTTTCTTTGTTCCAGATATATACCCAGGAATGGAGTTGCTGGGTCATATGGTAGTTCTATTTTCAGGTTTTTGAGGAAACTCCATATTATTTTCTACAGTGGCTAAACCAACTTGCATTCTCACCAACAGTGTACCAGGATTCCCTTTTCTTTACATCCTCACCATTTGTTATTTATAGACTTTTTGATGATAGCCATTCTGAAAGGAGTGAAGTGATACCTCATTGTAGTTTTTATTTGTATTTCTCTAACATCTAGCAATATAGAATATCTTTTTCTTGAGCCGATTGACCATCTGTCTGTGTTCTTTTGAAAAATGTCAATTCAGGTCCTCTGACCAGTTTTTGACTGGGTTGTTTGGTTTTTATATTGTCATATGAATAAATTAGTGTCATATGAATAAATTAGTGTCATACTGTTAAATATTTATAACCTCAAAATGCTGTTTTCTGGCAGACTAGCTTTAGATTTAAAGCTGGTTGTGTTATGGTCTGAGGTTTTCTAGTAGTCATGTATGGATGTGAGAGTTGGTTATAAAGAAAGTTGAGCACCAAAGAATTGATACTTTTGAACTGTGATGTTGGAGAAGACTCCTGAGAATTCCTTGGACTGCAAGGAGATCAAACTGGTCAGTCCTAAAGGAAATCAGTCCTGAATATTCATTGGAAGGACTATACTGAAGCTGAAGTTTCAATACTTTGGCCACTGGATGCAAAGAACTGACTTATTGGAAGAGACTCTGATGCTGGAAAAGATTGAAGGCAGGAGGAGAAGGGGATGACCAAAGATGAGATGGTTAGATGGCATCATGGACTCAATGGACATGAGTTTGAGCAAGATCTGGGAGTTGGTGGTGGACAGGGAAGCCTGGCATGCTGCAGTCCATGGGGTTACAAAGATTCAGATACAACTGAGCGACTGAACTGAACTGAGAGTTAAAGCAGAGTTTCTAAAAGTTTTTCTTTCAGTCTGATGTCAAGGATTGTGCAGCTGGAATGTTCTTCACTTTGAGGAGCCCCAGGTTCATCGTCTATATCTGCTGTCTCCTCTAGTCCCTGGAGAAAGGACCAAGTACCCTGAATAATATTTGTCCCTTTTTAACTTTTCCAGCCCAGTTAATTACAGATAAAGTTTATTATACAATGAAGTGCTATAAACAAACAAATTATCACAGGAAATACCTCCAAGAATTATACAGGACTAAAAATAAGAGATTGCAATGTTTTGCTTCCAGACATGGAAAGATTTGTTTAACAAACCATTGTGTGTGTGCTCAGTCACTTCAGTCATGTCCGACCCTCTGCAACCGTATACACTGTAGCCCACCAGGCTTCTCTGTCTCTAGGCAAGAATACTGGAGTAGGTTGCCGTGCCCTCCTCCAGGGAATATTCCCGACCCAGGAATTGAATCCACGCCTCTTAAGTCTCCTGCATTAGCAAGTGGGTTTTTTTTTTTTTTTTACCACAAGAGCCACCTTTAAATGTTAGTGTATTTGGTTAGGTAGTCAGTGACTCAACAGCAGATTCCGCTTTATTCATCTTTACCAGCCTTCAGATGCCTAGCACATTGCTGCATGCGAAGTCCACACACAATGTATACTTATGGACTTTGATTTTTGAAACGGTAAAGGTGAGCTTAAAGTCATCTCTTCTTCATTTTCTATGTACCTAGAACTTGGAAAATGGATCTTTTAGTTGTAACCCTTTCTCTCTAGATTTGTTCTTTTGCTTAAGAAAAAGTGATTAAAAAGAAAGGAAAACAAACTCAAAACATTAAAAAGATTTCAAGTCCTGAATCTTTCCTCTAGGAATGTGTAAACAGATAACTTAAGACTGCCTCCTCTTATTTTTTATAGGTTAAATTTTCTCTCAATGTGATCTTGTTTTATTTTGAAATGCAAATATTTTTAAAAGGATACATTGTAAGCAACTGGAAAATTGGTTTTAAGCACATGTGATATAAGATTTCACAAACGTTGAGGGTCATGATGTTGTTTCCATGACCATGAGATTCCATAAACGCATCATATAACAACTCTTCGTGGTTTAGTATCTTTCTGCATCACTGAGGTGGCTCATTAAACACAAAGATATTTTCTACCCATTACTGTAGATAACTATGCTTTGTTGTATTTTAAATGAATATTTTATACATAGGTCTGTGCAAAGTGTAAATATATCCCCTCGGGTTATATATCTGCTCTAAGTACATCTAGATTGAGTATTGTTTGATCCCGATGAACCTATAGCCAACCCTATGGAGGTAAACTGATAACACACATAAAATCAGCTATTTTCCCTGTGCTACATTTAGAGTATTCGCTGCTCTAACTACTGAATTAATAGAAATTTCATTGCCTCTTCAACCTAGGTCAGTATTAATTCTGTTGATTGATCTTTAACATATAGTTGAATTAAAACTGCAGAGGAAAATCTCTTTTTCTTATTAGACTGCTGGGGAAAAAAAAAAAACAAACAACCCTCTCATATTCTGTGATATCTGTTTCTTATTTGTCTTTGGGGAAAGGAATGCCAAAGAGTTGCCTCGTTTCCCCCTTCAGACATTCAGAACCTCACAAACTGCCGTCAAACCAGGATGCACACCCTAACATGTGACTTTTTTTTTGTCCTCAGGATCATAGTCAATAAATTTGATTAGTTTGTAAAGCATGCCAAGCCACCAGCCCACAAAGCAGGTTGAGCCAATATCTTCCCTCACTCCCCGTTCCTTCTAGACCACCAGGGCTCTGGTTTGTATTTTTAAACCTGGGTTAAATTGTGGCATAACCACAAACCATTGTATGCTATTAACAGTGGGGTTCCAGTGAATGACTGACAAACAAAATCTTAGCACACAAACTCTACTCCTCTCAATGGTAAACACATGTTATTAATGAAACGTTTCTAACGGGCCGGGCAGTTTGAAGTCTGTCTTGACTGACAACACCGTATTTTGCTATCTGGGCTAAACAAACAAAATAAAACTTTGAAAAATAGTGCTATAGAAGAATCTGCTTTGGTGCATCACACGGATATCATTGGCCGCTCTGGATTCTGAATTTAACTTCCTCTCCTCCAAACCTGGATTAGAGGGTAACATTCATATTTCTCCAGGGTTCAAAGCCAGTGGATAGTTCCAACATCTTTCTTAAAAAGATCTGGTTGGTGCTCTTCATCCAAGGGTCTTACATGGGTCACAGCAGGGAGATCCAGGTGAATATCAATTTATGTGCAGTTCCAAGACTCAAATCCAGTTGCTTCGCGAGACTTGCTGCTGGGAGGTAGGATGCTAAATAAAGATCAGATTTGATTCATCCTCAGCTTCCTCTAAGTTCATGAGGTGAGTGAGTGGAGACTTTGTTCAGCATGTTTGATGTTTTCCTTTATCAGCAACACTGGCTTCTTAGTGTGTAGGCATCCGTGAAAATAGACAGTGAGTCTTTTGTGTGACTTTCCCAAACTCCTGTTTAACATAAAGGGATCGCAAACCCCAAAACCAAATAAAACAACCCTGGCGTTGCATTTGAGATGTCTTTGAAACGTTTCAACGTTTTGGACCACCAAACTCGAACCCACGATGGTTGCACTGCGTTTTGATAAATTGGGCAGTGCTGCCTCAGGCTGGTTTGCATTTCTTCCTTCCAATCTACCCTGACTCTGTTAGAGTAACCCGAGAATTACAGAAGAACAATGTGCCGTTAATCTGCTCTATAGCGTTCTTTCGAAAAGGAATGGAGTAGCCAGGAGACCACAGGACTCTACTTTCAGAGTGACAGCAGTCAAAGAGTTCCGAACGGCAAACGTTTCAGGGGTAGATTGTCACTGTTTATAACCACATCAGTGTGGCCAACCAAAGGTAAATACTTTATGCAAACCGCATATCCATGCTGTAAATTCTTCTTCTCCCTGAGTTAACTGGGTTACTTGCTCTCCACTGAATTGATCGGGTCAAAAATTAAGCTGCGTGTACCCTAGCATAGTTTAAGGGCAACACTGAAGAAGAAACATCTAGAATATGCACTGAGGGACAAGGGTGTCAATGAATAGGTTTAACCAACCCCACCCACTCTTGGTTTCTTTTCTGGTCTCTGTTCCATGATGCCTTATTCCCAACTATACTGCTGATCCTGCTCACAGCGCCATACTTTTTGCACTGTTCGCTGAACCCAGGGTAGGCAAGGCATGAGCTAAGAAGCTGGAAGGAGACTCGAGGGGCCATAGGAAGTGCAGACACATTTCTTCTCTCCTGGCTGGCGTGGCAGCTGTAACACAGCCTCTCTCCTGGCTGATGTAGCAGCTGTAGCAGCAACCACAGCATGACCATAACATAGTCTCACATAACATAACCCTGATGCCACTCCAATGCAGCCCCAGTGCAGCAGCAGCCAGGGCTTTCACGCTGAAATGCACACAGACCTATTGCACAAGTAGCCCGTGACCCAGCAAGGACCTCGTGACACGCACACTCAGCACTGTAAGTGATCTCAGCCATTATACAACCATGCAGTCACTGTTTACAGATCATGGGGTGAGAGAGTGTGAGAGCGTGGGGTGTGAGAGCCTGACGGCACCATCTTGTTAATTTCCCCATACCCACCAAGAGGATGGTCTCTGTATTCGCCTTCCCCTTGCCCAGTTAGCTTGCCTGTGACCTGTGCGATCCTTCTACTTGCTGCAGTGGTCCTTACTGCTGAATTTTCTCAGGAGATGGGAATCCCGACACCATCATTTTGGTGCCCAGGATCTTATTCTTGCTCTCATGGTCTATAGAATCCTAACTTGCAAAGCAGACTCTTCCAAATGAAAACATTCTCCCCTTCCCACAATGGTGGACTTGATCACTTAAAAATCCTCAGTTTAAAGTGGTAATGATGAACGCAAACCCTCTGGGGGTGTTTTTTCAAAATAGAGTGCATGGACAGACCAAGCCTGAAAACACATTCACAAGTGAGTAGTAATTAATTGGCAAACACTGAAGACCACATAAAGAATAAAAGAGGGCTGCCAGCTGTCCCTTCCTGGCTTACCCCATGGTTGAGTAACTGTTCCACTGCTGCCTGAAGCCCATTTAATCGTCTCTACCTGAATTCCTTGTGTTCAGAAATTATACTTTATAGTCTATTTACTCACATTCCCATTTCTCAGTGTAAAATAAAACAAAAAACTCCAAATTTTTTGGAGTTTGATTGAAGAAGCTTGCTCTATATTTATTTGATTTGACTAGTAGAAAAAAAATGAAGGATACTTCTATGTTTTATGATAGAGAATTAAAGAATTCCAGAATTTTACAGCTGGTAAGGACTCAAGGAACTCAAGCCAGAGAAATTTAAATGATTCATAACAGAGTAAAGACTAGGACCTAAATCTCTCTCACTCTTCAGTTCTTGATGCTTATATGGTATCATGTATTACATTACAAATTATATTGTGTAAAATTTTAAACCAGGCTCTTTGTAACATATTTAGTGTAAAAGTGCTTATGTTATTGGTAACTTGATTGAATAGTATAAATCATGATATACATATATACATAAAGTCTTGGGGAATCAGAGACTTAACTTTAAGTATACTTTCAATTTGTTCTTTTAAATTTGATATGCTTACAAATTTCAGGATAAGCAGAAGCTATTATGTCATCATCTAGTATTAGGAAACTAGCCACTGTAAAACATCAATATCCATTTCATCCTTGGGTTTTAACTTGATGACTGCTCTATTGTAAAATTATAAAGCAAATTCAAAGATTTAGCAGAAGATGAGCCTGGATGAGACAAATGTTCCTTCCATGAGTAATTCTCAGATCTTAAACTAAGTGAAGCACTACAGCGCCACCGCCTATTTTATTCATTCATTCATTTCATAAGCATTTGTGAAGCATTTATTCTAAGCCAGAAAGCATGCTAGGCGCTGAGAAACATACAAAGTGGCATAGAGCATTTATGCCTGGGCAGTGACCGTTATATCCTAACCATTATTTGTATTCTCCTCTTTTGTCAGGACACACAACTAGACTGCGCTTTCCAGTCTCCGTTACCATGTTCTGGCCACAGAATGAAAGTAAAAGTGTTATGTGCCCCTTTCAGGCCTGCTCTATAATATATTCCTCATATGATTCCCACATCTCTCTCTGTCTCATCTGTCACATACATAGAGAGGACGCGAAGGACCTAACGGAGAGAGGGGGGATTGCAAGAAAATGGGAGCTTGGGCTCCTGAGCAGCTGAGTAAAACAGAGGTTCTTCCTATCACCATAAACCTACACTGGACTATGACTCAAGCAAACAGCAAATTTCCCTGTGTTAAGTCACTAAGATGCATTAACCGTTTGTAGAGCAGTTAGTCAGCTATGCCAGTTTTGCTATGCATAAAACAGCACCATAATCAGTGGTTTAGGACAAACACTGTACTGTGTGTTGGCAATTTGGACAGGGCTCCACAGTCTCTTGGGGGGCTTCCCAGATGGTGCTAGCAGTAAAGAACCTGCCTGACAATGCAGGAGACATAAGAGACGTAGGTTCAATCCCTGGGTCAGGAAGAGCCCCTGGAGAAGAAAATCGCAACCACTCTAGTATTCTGGCCTGGAGAATCCCATGGACAGAGAGCCTGGCGGACAACAGTCCATGGAGTCGCAAAGAGTCGAACACAACTGAAGCGATTTAGCATGAGCACAGAAATCTCTCTGCTGGGCATATTATTGTTGTTCAGTTGCTCAGTCATGTCCAGCTCTTTGCGATCCCATGGAATGCAGGACTCCACGCTTCCCTGTCCTTCACTATCTCCCGGAGCTTGCTCAAACTCATGTCCATTGAGTTGATGATGCCATCCAACCATCTTGTCCTCTGTTGTACCCTTCTCCTCCTGCTTTCAGTCTTTCCCAGCATCAGTTAGCTCTGTTTAAGTTAGCAGAAAGCCTTAGAGCTCGTATAAAATTACTGTGTGCCATATTCCCAACCACCACTAGATGAAGACACGGAAATTGAAGATTAGTCCTTCCTGATGCTGAGGCTTTGTTCTTGATATTCCCCTAAAACGAGACCAAAGTCATTGTGAAGATGCCTTGTATCTGCAGAGTAATTGCAAATTACCATAGCCACATCACCACAAAACCCAGATTCTTCAGACAGATCCAAGAGGTTTATCTCCTGTGAGAGGTTGCTCAGAGACAGGAAAGCAATCTCCTCTGTTCCAAGTACTATTGCTTCAAAATAAACCAGCTTAAAATGTAGCAGCTTCAACTACTTTTTATTATCTCATTGAGTCTGGTGGGTCAAGAATTCAGACAGGGCACAGTAGGCACTGCTCCATGTTGTCTAGTCTTCAACTGGGGAGACCTGATGGCTTAAGGCTAAAATCATCTAAAGAATCACTCACTCACGTCTGGAGCCTGGACTGGAATGGCTTGAAAATGAGGACGGCGGACTGGAGCTTCTGTACTCTTGCCTCTCTGTGTGGCCTGGCTTCCCCACAGCATGACTGCCTCAGGGATGGCAGTTTCTGGCCCCAAAAGCTAGGGTTCTAGAAAAAAGATAGAAGCTGCATTCCCTTTTTTTAAATTCCTAGTTTTTTTTTTTTTTTTTTTAACAATTAATTAATTTGTTTTTGGCCATACCACATGACGTGTGGGACCCTAGTTCTCTGACCGGGTATCAAACCCACATTCCTTGCATTGGAAGGACAGCGTCTTAACCCTGGACTGTCAGGGAAGGCCTGAAGCTGCATTACCATTTACGGCCCAGTCTGAAGAGTCACACAAGTCACTCCTGCCATACCCGACTGCTAAAAGAAATCAGAAGGCCGTACAGATTCAAGGAGAGGGGACATAGACCTCTATCTCTCAACGGGAGAAGTGTCAAAGGATTTTGGAACCACGTTTGAAAGCCATCCAGTTTCTTCCTCATAGCTTATCTCTCACGTTCATTCCGCCTTTTCAGCTTGAGGACTTTGTTTGTCGTTAGTCTGAGGCTCAGGGTGGGGTAAGAAGTAAGGGATGAGGAATATTTGCTCTGACTCATGATGTCGTCTTCAAAATATTTCATCCACGCTATGAGTCCTTTCCATTCACCGACAGCCTGAATGTTTTGAAACTCAAAAGCCAGAAAGAGGCAGAAAAACACTCCGCCTTTTGTTGTTGCCGTCTTTCCCTGAGGTAGAAAGTCTTACAGATAAAACCTAGCTACTAGAAGGGGTGGAGGGCCAGAGGGATAAAGGAAATACTGTGAGAGGGGAAAAAAACCAGCTAATGTTATTGAATGGAATTTTATGTGTGTCAGATTTAAATGTTATTCCAAAAAAACCTGCAACAAAACAAAACAAATACACAAAAGTACGTACTTCTCTTATAATTCTGCCAAATCATACCACCATTCTTGTTTGGAACGGCCTCTTTCTGTGGGTACAACTTTGTCTCTTTCTTTCTTTTTAACTTTTCCTAAAATTACATTTTGAAAGATTATTTTGTCCAATTTAATGAGCCCAATTGCTAGGAATATTCTAGCAAGTCTAAAGTATAGGAATCCCTACACTTTAAAGTATATCAGAGTCTACGGTGAAATCTCTTCTGCTGATCTCATATCGTATGTAATCTGAATATAGTTCGGCTTTTCATCTCTTCACTACACAGATCAGAGATATAAACCTATTTGGGCAAAGTGAGTTATCCAAGGATCTAAATTCTTTGAACTCTCCATAAAAACTCATTGACAGGCTAAAACAACATGTAGAGGTTTTTTTTTTTTCCCCCCTTGGGATCTTTCAAGTCAGGAAAAAAAGCTTCTTTAGAAAAATAAAATGTGACTATTGATCAAAACAGACGTTGTTAGCAGTTGTGTAGCTATTTGATTCTTGATTTCCGAGCTATTCATTGGCCTGTCATGTTTGTACTTTATGCCCACGTCTATTTCTGAGTTGGTTATGGCAACTGGAGAGTTTGAATCTATTAATCACTCCCATTCTTGAAACTGGGCTGGCAGGGGTGGGAAAAGGGGTTAGCTTCCTGCAAGATACTTGGCTGCATGACACTGGGGTGAATAGCTGGAGACAAGTAAGACTGTCATGGAGGAAGAAATGGGGAGCAGATACAACCAACTATAGTCACTGCAAACAATAAAAACACACACAAAGCGGAAAACCTGAAGCATGTAGCCAGTGGGTCAGTACCAATGGCACATACCTATAAGCCTAACATTTATTCAAGAGATGGCTAAGCACTGGCTCAAAAAGTGAAGGAATAAACATATTGAGTGCTGCTGATTGGACTCTGTACAACATCAGGGTAAAGGGCAAGGCAGCCAGTGAAGACACTGAAGTGGCCAAAGAGTTGCCTGCCAGCTTGTAGAGATTACCCAGAGGAAAAGTGAGTTTCTTGATTGTTGATGTAGACAATACTAGACTCTTGGGAAAACGATGCCTGCTAGATTCTATATCAGCAGAAAGGAGAAAGTGTACCTAGTCTAAAGATACTAAAGATAGATTCTTACTCCTATTTGGTGCAAATGCATATACATCGATGGCTACATACTTAAACCAATCTTAGACAATTTGGGCTTACAAATAGAACTACAAACAAATAGACAAATGGTCTTTGAGAACTGAACGTGCGCTTTCATATATGTCGGGCACTGTTCTTTGCTTCAGAGCTGAATGGATCTTTGAAATACCAGGCGCTTTTGGCAAGTGTGAAGCACCAGTGTTGAGAGGCTAACATTTGGGAGCCATTTTTCTTTGGAGCTAGACAGGAGTTTGAATAAAATCCAGTCTGAGTCAGTTTCTAAACAAAGATGAAATTCAAGTTTACAAAGCTTACTTGCAAGCCGCTTATTTATATATTTTTAACATTTGCCTTAAAAAGAAACATTGGTCTATAACTTCGTGAAATGCTGAGTTGAATACTCAGCAAAAGCAAACTTAAACTACTTTCAAAACTTGTCTTCCAAGCTGGGCTGGCAGCAGTGCTATGGTGACCATCCGGTACACAGAGCCCTGGAAGCCCTCCCCCTGGGGCGTTAAGGAACTTTTGTCCTTGGACAAGTCACTTCACTTCTTTAGGTCAGAAAGAGACTCACTTATTAGACAGCATGCCCAAATATTAGACAGCATACTCACTTATTAGACACCATGTGGAAATATGTTAATGGCTATTTTCATCTGACTTTTAGAGTTGAGGAATCTGAGTACAGCTAAGCCACTTGTCACCAGTCGAACACTGAGTCAGTAGGCTAGGAATGGTCTGCGTATCCCTTGCCTCCTAAGCTAGGACTCTCTTTCTTCTCTCGTGTCTTTCAGAATGTAGCAGTAACTCTGGCTGTGTCTGATGAAAGGGCGTCCACTGTCAGTGCCACCCACAGATAAGCGCTTCTGACTCTGTAGCTCCCACCTGGTATTTCTAGCATTCAAGAAGGCTTTCCCTGTGGACCCCACCTGTCTCGGCATCTCTGAAGTACATTCTACAAGCAAGCACAGGACAGAAAAACATAATTCCTTGCAATGAACCAGTAACTCCTAAAACCCTGAACATGCTTAGAGGAGCATCAGTTGGATTAGTGGCTTAAATGCATTAGTCTGAATGATCTGACTGACTTTGCATTATGTAATAAGGGCAAACCTCAGAATGATGGAAGCATTACTTTACAAAGCCAGCTATAGCTTTCAGAAAGAAAGTTTAGTGGTAAGAGAGATGGCTATGTAAAAAGAAAATTTAATCTTTCAGCTAGCCTCTAATGCAATACAAGACACAGCAAGGCAAGTTTTTGATGTCTCAGGGCAGTGGCAATAAAGAGAGGCAATAGGTCCAAGATCCATGATTTCCAGTGTAATTTCCTTCAGAGCAGTTTACAAAGATGGTTCGCTTTCACTGGGCCTTGAAAAGCCTATCTCCTATCTTAGTTCAGTCATGTCTGACTCTTTGCGACTCCATGGACTACACAGTCCCTGGAATTCTCCAGGCCAGAATACTGGAGTGAGTAGCCTTTCTCTTCTCCAGGGATCGAATCCAGGTCTCCCACATTTCAGGTGGATTCTTTACCAGCTGAGCCACAGGAGAAGCCCATCTCCTGTGCTAAGAAATCTTCAGTTATGAAAAGGAGCTCACACCACATGTGAAAAGCCTTCACTTCATCTTTTTCTTTTATAGGGAATACATTTTATACCTGCTCCACAGCTGAGAGAGGTAGAGTCCTGACCTCAAATGTTCACCATGTAGGATTACAACAACTCTCTATTTCATCGGGAGGACATTCAGTCATTAGGTTCTTGGGGTGATAATATTAATACCAGGCTCGCACTAGCCTGTTGCTTCCAGAGCCTGAGCATCCTGAGAAGATGGCTCAGCGTGTCAGACCTGGCCTCTTCCTGGACACTCTCTCCTTCCTTTCCACACATTCAAGGCCAATTGATTCTTCTGACAGGCTCAATACAGAAAGTCCCCTGCATACGAACCTTCAAGTTGCAAACTTGCAGAGATGTGAACATGCGTCCCCACTTCCAGTTGTGTAAATTAGTTCATGTATCTGTGAGATTACTGTACTGCAAGATTAAAAATGTTTTCTTTGTCTTTTGTGTTTGTTTTTTATGAACTATTTGTGTGAAAAGTATTATAAAATGATTACAGTACAGTACTATATAGTTGATTGTGTTAGTTGGGTACCTAGGCTAAGTTTGCTAGACTTATTAAAAAATTGGACTTAAAAATGAACTCTCGGAGGAGAACTGGTTCATATATACGGGACTTACTGTATTGGCTCCTCAGGAGTTAAGTCTTTTTAACCTAACAACTCGGAGTACGTATGTACTTGTGCACGCTCAGCTGTGTCTGACTCTTTGTGACCCCAAGGACTGTAGCCATTAGTCTCCTTTGTCTATGGGATTTCCCAGGCAAGAATACTGGAGAGGGTTGCCATTTCCTTCTTCAGGGGATCTTCTCGACTCAGGGATCACACCTGGGTCTCCTGCATTGCAGGCAAATTCTTCACCTCTTGGGCCATTGGGGCGTCCTCAACAACTCAAAGGGAGAAGGCAATGGCACCACACTCCAGTACTCTTGCCTGGAAAATCCCATGGACGGAGGAGCCTGGTGGGCTGCAGTCCTGGCTCCTCAGGAGTTAAGTCTTTTTAACCTAACAACTCGGATGTACGTATGTACTTGTGCACGCTCAGCTGTGTCTGACTCTTTGTGACCCCAAGGACTGTAGCCATTAGTCTCCTTTGTCTATGGGATTTCCCAGGCAAGAATACTGGAGAGGGTTGCCATTTCCTTCTTCAGGGGATCTTCTCGACTCAGGGATCACACCTGGGTCTCCTGCATTGCAGGCAAATTCTTCACCTCTTGGGCCATTGGGGCGTCCTCAACAACTCAAAGGGAGAAGGCAATGGCACCACACTCCAGTACTCTTGCCTGGAAAATCCCATGGACGGAGGAGCCTGGTGGGCTGCAGTCCATGGGGTCACTAACAGTCAGACACGACTGAGCGACTTCACTTTCACTTTTCACTTTCATGCATTGGAGAAGGAAATGGCAACCCACTCCAGTGTTCTTGCCTGGAGAATCCCAGGGACGAGGGGAGGCTGGTGGGCTGCCGTCTATGGGGTCGCACAGAGTCAGACATGACTGAAGTGACTTAGCAGCAGCAGCAGCCAACAACTCAGAATTGGGCCTCAATTCACATGGGCCTGGCCCTGCCCTTGCCTCTCCCATCCCAATGATGAGTTTTGACTTTGAGTCTTGGACATTAAATCTCTTCTGATTTTTCTTACCTGGGACCCAGCACCTTCTTCCTCTGCCCTGTTCTCCATCCTCCAGTAGCTGAGAGTATGGGCCAAAGAGTTAGAGAAGCTCAGATTCTGGTCTTTGCTCTGTGTTCATCAATGGAATGACTTCAGGCAGAACTGTTCCTAGGAGTCTGAGTTGCTCACCTACCCAATGGGGACAATAATAAAACGTATCTCAGAGAGTCAGAGAGTTGATATGAAGATGAAATGAGATACAGTATGTAAATCACTTAGCACAGAGTCCATAAAAACTGCTTGGTAAGCTTGAGCAATTACTATTAATAGCAATACTATATACATAGAAGTATAGCAGTTCTAATGCTCTGTACTTTATTCGAATCTTTTTCTCTTGGGTGGAAATTTATATATTTCTCCAAAGCTTCAGATTTTTCTTAATTAATAGGTCAAATAACAAGCGTTTATGATGTAATTAAAAATGGTGCAAGATGAGAGAAAAAAAAAAGGCCTTTTCTCCCAAAATTGGATTGTAGATTGTTTTCTAAGTCAGGAACTATGTTTGAAAGGGTTTTCAGATCTCCTTCATAACTGAGCCAAATGTACAGTATCTGGGGAGAATGAATAGAGGTTCTGATTGGTCTGAAACCAGAGCAGGTATAAAGTCATATCTTATGACTAGAACTCAGCTGGAAATTTTGCACCTGCATGCTGAGAAAGGCAGAATAAGTAGTCTTCAGAAAGCAGTGCCGGAAAACCCACTCAATGCAGAGCCCCGTGAACTACGTCATGCCTTTAGCCTAGGGCACCCTGACCACTGAGAACAGGACCAGGTGTTCGGCCGGCCCTCAGCTACTATACCCTGAATGCAAGACTCTGTCTTGAAATCAAGTGCAAGCTGTCAGAAATGCTCAGAAAGAATCGCTCAGTTGATGCACAAAGTATTCTCCAAAACAGTGTAAATAAGACATTCTTGCTCATCATCTTCGATTCCTAATTATTTATCAGACTATCTGGCAAGGATAATACCCTAACAGATAGAGCTTTTCTTTATCAGATACTCACTGGGAGACAGTTATCAAGGGTACAAAAAGGAGGAACAAGAAGAGCACACATCAACCACCAGCAGCAAAAAAAAAAAACAAAAAAAACAAGTCTTTTGGTGTTTACGTGTCTGGAAAGTTTTGCATTTAAACACAATGAAGTTAATAAACACAGATTTATGAAATCCTATCTTTCATCCATGAACTATGGCAGATTTGAAATACATGGATTCTATTTCTGAGTGTTGAAATTCAAAAGGATGGAAAAATCCCAGGACTAATTCTTAACCATAATCACAATTTTTACTGGTTTGGAGAATTATCTTGACATTTTTTCCTCAATTGTATTTAAGCATCAGACTTCCCTGGGAAGTCTGAGCTAAAGAATCTTCCTGTAACACAGGATACAGATTTAGTCCCTGGGTTGGGAAAATCCCTTGTAGAAGGAAATAGCAACCCACTCCGGTATTCCTACCTGGGAAATCCCATGGACAGAGGAGCCTAGTGAGCTAGTCCATGTGATTGCAAAATACCTGGACACAATTTAGCAACTAAATAACAATAATCCAAGTGTATGTTTTATTCTAGTCTTTTAATTATTAATAAAGTAATCTGCACAGTCTACCCAGGTTGCTTGGAATGTAGCCAGGGAAAGGAAAAGTAAGACTGTCAAACATATTCCAATGCTATTAGTAATTTGGGGAACTTGAATATGTTGTTCTTTTCAAAGATGATCACCAAGAGCATGTATTCTTTGGAGTTGAAATTTTACTCCAGATATTTAAGGGACAGCATTGTAAATTCTAGAGGAAGAAAGTCTTTGCTTGGATTGTGCTTCATTGCCTGGCTAAAATGATATTCAGTTATCATTGGCTTTATTGTTTACTGTGAAAGGTAAAGAGCGGATTTTTTTCACATGGTTTTCTATATTTCAAGTATTCTGATATTTCCCAGATATTTTTTATCTATCTTGGTCTCTTTTTATATAATGTTATATTGCCTTTGTTGCAAGGAATATCATGCAGGTGCTAAAATCAGGTAAAAGACAATTTGTTTTGAAAAACTAAAAAGCTTTGCTTTAAAAAAAAAAAAAGGTCTTATTCTAATAAACAAAGGTTTAGCAGTGTCTGTTTTGAAATATCAGAACTGGCTACCTGAAAGAAAAATTTTACAAACATGGTTCTTTCAAGCTGATGTGTTTTGTGATATTTAAAGTATCAGATGTAAGCATGTCCTAGTGATGTTGTTTGACGGGAAGGAAGCAAAGCCCCGGACACTCAGCTTGCTGGCTAGCCACCAGGTAGGGGGTGAGACAGGCAGTTCCCAGGAGGCTCCCATATCATCCTATGTGCAATCGGGAGCATACAAAGCATGCTTCCTTTAGAGGCCATCTTTATGTGTCCACATGTTTCCTCCTAATCTAACCCTCTCATGGGCCGAATAAGCACCAGGCAACCCACCTGGGCTACACTGTCATTGGAATAGTCTGGAGAGGAATGGGATTCAATAGAACAGCACTCCTGGCTTCTCGCCCCAGCCTTTTCACGCTCCTCCTCCCAGTCCATTCCTCCCTTTGATTGGCACATGGCATCTTTTAATCAACATGCCTTAAATGAAAAAGCCTAGGGACTTCCCTGGTGATCCAGTGGTGAAGATCTTGGTTCCAGTGCAGAGGATGCAAGTTCAGTCCGACATCTGGGAATTAAGATTCCACATGTTCATCTCATATGCTGCACATGGTATGGCCAAATAAGTAAATAAAAAGTAAATGGCAAGACTATTTAAAAAGTTGGCTGTACTGGTTATTTCCTCTCTTTTCTTCCCTATCCAAACATTCCAGTGTGGCAATACCAGATACTATGGATATATATGTTCACAAAGCTGAAATTCAGGGTAGCAGGGCCTAAATGGTGAAATGAATAAATGATCAAATAAACAAACCAAACATTGGTTACATATCTAAGCCACATCCTCTGACCTAGCTCTCACTTAAAGTTGGTATCTTCATCTCCAACTGACTGACTCCTCTCTCAGATCTTCAGAATTCAGGTAATTGTTCAGAACTCAGGCAAGGAAAAGGGGCATATTCAACTGGGCACCTTCAAATCCTGATAACTATGTGAATAGCTACAATCCAAATTTGCAAGTTACTTCACCAATTTCCTTGGCCTGGAGATTTTCTCAAATAATGGAGTTTCACAGTAATTCTCAGATCGACAGGGCCTGTCTTTAGTAAGAATCTGGAAGTGTTTCTTTTTGCTTCCTTATCGCTTTTATTAGGTGATATTTTAGTGGCTATAAAACATTTGCAGTTTGTAAAACTTTATGATTATTTTGTCACAATTAAGCCCTTTAAAAAAATATCCAGTTTTCTACAACATAAAATTTCTCAGAAAAAATTCTAGGATTAGACTCTTTGTATATTTTCTGTGTCTATCTGCAATTTTAAATTCTTATAAATGATTAGTGTTAGTCACTAACACTAGTGTTAGTCCGACTCTTTGTAACCCCATGGACTGTCTCCGCCAGGCTCCTCTGCCCATGGGATTTCCTAGGCAATAATACTGAAATGGATTACCATATCTTCCTCCAGGGCACTTCCCATCTCAGGGACTGTACTCAGGTCTCCCGCATTGCAGGCAGATTCTTTACCATCTGAGCCGCCAGGGAAGCTCAAGATACTGGAGTGGGTAGCCTATCCCTTCTCCAGGGGATCTTTCTAACCCTGGAGATCTTTGCCATCTGAGCAACCAGAAAAGCCCCTATCAATGATTGGGTCCACATGTTTTAACTCTAATTCATTTACTTCACAAATAATTGCTTATCCCAATGTTATTGGAAATCAGCTTCACTGAGTATAAATAAATGACCCGGTTTACTCATGCTCAGTGAAGCTGATTTCCAATAACCATGGGATAAGTAATGTTTTGTGACGTAAATGAACTGGAGTTAAAACATGTGGCTCCTTATTGAATGGGCTTGGAGCCATCACTTCACTTTTCTGGATGTGTTCATCCTACCTGGACCTTGAGAAAAATAATGTCAATTTGCCTGCCTCGTAACACTTCTTGGAAGGTCTGGTGATGTGAACATTTGATGAAAAGGAAAGTGCTGTGCAAGTGTCTTCACGAGTCCTGTGAAGTCTTGAGACTGGCTCTCCAGGTACCGTTTCGCACCACTGACCTCTCATTTTCTCTTAGATATCGTAACGCTCATTTCCAGGTTTTCTTCTACTACTTTGGCTTCTCCTTTAACATCTACTGAGCTGGTTTAGTGGATCCTTTCCTACCAAACCTATCTAGCCGGAGTTTCCCTGAAAAGAGCTAAAAGCTTGCAGGCAGATAGTTTATCTGGGCAGCAATCTTAGGGAGCAGGTTAGAGAAACAGGTTGAGTGCAGAAGGAAAATAAGGAAAGCTGGTGCCGAAATGAGTTGGACAACACTTGGGAAATTAATCCTAGATCCTGCAGAAGCCTTTGAGGAACTTTATAAAAGGCACCTCGGAACGACCCCGGGGATGCAATGGGGAAGCGTTTATCCATCACCTCCTGGTCTCTCGTTGGTGATCCTATGGATCACCATAGGGAGAGGTGCTCTTGACTTTCAGATTCCACTTGCATGTGTTCTGCGTGGTTCCTGAGAGTGTTCCAGGCAGCACAACAGGGAAGATCCAGTGTGGGCTGCTAAGAGACTGTGTCGGCTGCACCTGTGCAAATCCTGTAGTAGGGAGCAAGGAACCAGTCGCCATGACAGTGGCTGGAATAAGCAAGAGGTGAAGTGAACTAAAGTGGTGCAAAACAAGTGTAGATAAATAAATATCTAGATATTGAGATTTCTAGATTCTCTTCTCAATATATTATACTCTTTCCAAAGTGATCTCATCAATTCTTATAGCTGAAATGATCATCTATAAATATGTAATTCCCAAATGTGTATCGCTAGCTCAGATCACATTTCTGAATTCCATATTCATTTATTTGATTTAATGGCAAGGCACCAACTCTAGAATATTACATGTATGTGTAAAAGTAACTTTTGATCTTTCCCTACCAGTCCCTTCCTTTCCTCATTCTCAGAGGCTTAGTAAATAGTATTTCCAATTGCTTAAGCAAATGCTTTACTTATCTTTTGCTGTGTAACACATTACCACCAAATTTAGAAGTTTAAAAGAATGATTCAGCTCTCAGTTTCTATGCGTAAGGGATTGAGAAGCAGCTTGGCCTGGTGATTTTGGCTTGGGGGGGTCGTGACATTGCAGGCAAGGTGTTGGCATGGTCTGCAGTTATTCCAAGGCTCGACTAAGGTCTGGGAGACTCTCTTCCAAGCTGTGTCTCTCAGTGGATCTTAGCCGGAAGCCTTAGTTCCTCGATAGTTGTTGGCAGGAAGCCTCTGTTTGCTGTCACCTGGGTCCCTTCTTGGGGCTGCTTTGCCCAGAGTAACTGACCCATGGGGGCAGGAGCAAGGTGGAAGCCACAGTGTTGTTTATGACCTTACCCTGGCAGTCACAGCCCATCATGTCTGCCATAATCCACTGGCCACACAGGCCAAGCCTATTAAGTGTGGAAGGCAGGGACACGGGGTGTGATTACCAGGAGGTAGGGAAAATTAAGGCCCGTGAGGAAAGCTGCTGCCTACTGCAGGAAACCTGAGCGTAATCTTTGATCTTTCTTCTTCCTACATTAATTGTCTCAAGACTTGTTGATTTATCTTCAAGACAGCTCTCAATCTGTTGATTTCCTCTCTCTCTTCACTGCTGTGTCTCCAGGCAAGTCCAGTATAATATCTTGCTTGGATTATAGTCTTCTACCTGGATTTTTTTGCCTTACTCTTGCTTCCTTTGAATTTTTTTCCTTAGAGCAGCCAGAGTAATTGTTTTTGAGGTGTATGCATACACACACACACACACGTGTGTGTGTGTGTGTGTGCGCTGTACTCAGTCATGTCAGATTCTTCGCAACCCCATGGACTGTAGCCCAGCAGGCTCTTCGGTCCATGGAGTTTTCCAGGCAAGAATACTGGAGTATTGCCATTTCCTTCTTCAGGGGATCCTCTGAACCCAGGGTTGAAACTTGCATCTCTTGCATCTCCTTCATTGGCAGGAGCGTTCTTTACCACTTGAGACACCTGGGAAGCCATATATACATTCTTTTATAGATTTTTTTTCCCATTATAGATGATTATAAGATACTGAATATAGGTTGAATAGAGTTCCAAGTGCTATACAGTAGGACCCTGGTGCTTATCTATTTTATATAGTAATTTGAATTTTTTATTTTATTTTATATTGGTGTATAGTTAATTTACAGCGTTGTGATAGTGTCAGGTATCTATCCATTCTTTTACAGATTCTTTCCCTGTATGTGTTATTACAAAATATTGAGTACAATTCCCTGTGCTATTATAGTAGGTCCTTGTTGGTTATCTGCTGCTGCTGCTGCTGCTGTTAAGTCACTTCAGTCGTGTCCAACTCTGTGTGACCCCATAGATGGCAGCCACCAGGCTCCCCCGTCCCTGGGATTCTCCAGGCAAGAACACTGGAGTGGGTTGCCATTTCCTTCTCCAATGCATGAAAGTGAAAAGTCAAAATGAAGTCACTCAGTTGTGTCCGACTCTTAGTAACCCCATGGACTGCAGCCTACCAGGCTCCTCCATCCGAGTGGGGTGCCATTGCCTTCTCTGTGTTGGTTATCTATTTTATATTTAATAGTGTATAGCCGTTAATTTCTGATGGTATAGTTTCTATCTTCTCTCCTTACATACCCTCTCCACCAGCCACCATCACACCTATTCTTTTTAACCAACTTTGCCTAGACATCAGTTATCAGATTAAATTTTAGGACGACCTTGCCTAACCCTCCAGTTTGGTCCCATTCTCTTAATTTCTAGATCTCTCCCAAGTTTATGATCATTATTGGTATTTACCATTAGAAATGTTGTTCTGTGTCTGTTTAACATCCGTCTCAGTGGGCAGAATGTTGCCAGTTTTGCTCACACATGTCTATCCACTGACATGCACAATACTTAGCATAGCATAGTTATTAGCTAAACAGTTGTTGAGTAAATGAATGCTTTACCAAAGAAAGTCTTCCTTCTTTCATAGTTTAAACAAAAAGTGGTCCTGTCTCTCTATGTCAAAATTTCCCATGAGATATGAATGACTGTTTATCAAAGAATAAAGAAGAATTCTGCTAAAGGAAATAAAATCTGGGTCACTGTCCTCATTGCTATAAACTGAATTGAACAAGATACAAGCAACCAGAAAGATAACAAACACAAATAGAAACAAACAAGAAGATATTTCAAATGAGGCCATTGAGCTCACGAAGCATGTTGTTCTGGATGAAAATGTCCACGTAGAGCTGCGATACAGTTAAGGAGTTCAAGTCAAACTGAAAAACGAATGACTTTATGTGGAATGTTTTGCTTTCTGGATCATTAATCTATCCACAGTGACAAAACAAAGATAAAGCCAACATCTTCGAAAAGTTCATTGCTACATCTACCATATTCTGAGCTGCTGCTGCTGCTGCTGCTGCTGCTAAGTCGCTTCAGTCGTGTCCGACTCTGTGCGACCCCATAGATGGCAGCCCACCAGGCTCCGCCATCCCTGGGATTCTCCAGGCAAGAACACTGGAGTATTCTGAGCATGATGAATCAAAGACAATCTTTCGACAAAACAATCCTTTTTTTTATTCTTAATGATATCAATCTGCGCTTCCCAGGTGGCACAGAGGTAAAGCATCAGCCTGCCAATGCAGGAGATTCAAAGAAGCAGATTTGATCCCCGGGTTGGGAAGATCCCCTAGGGGAGCGCACAGTAACCCACTCTAGTATTCTTGCCTGGAAAATTCCATGGACAGTGGAGCCTAGCAGGCTACAGTCCATGGGGTCACAAAGAATTGTACACACCTGAGCAAGTGAGCACACGCATCAAGCTGAAGGTTCTCATACACAAAAAAGCTGAAGTGTTCACACGTGATCTTAATACAATAGACCACTCAGGGCCCTCCCTGCTGGTCCGGTGGTTAAGACTCTGCACTTGCACTGCACGGGATGCAGGTTCAATCCCTGGTCAGGGAACTAAGATCCCACTGCTGCTAGGTGCAGTTCAGAAAGATTAAAAAAAAAAAAAATCGGCCATTCAGATGAGAGCATTTCCAACTTTCACAAGCTATAGCTTGCTGGAAGAATCCCATCCTCTGTCATCACTCGTGTTTTTCACCCACAAACACTGCTTTTCCGCATTATATAACTCTTTCCCTTTTTTTCAGGAGGATCTGGGTTTTTTTTCCTTTAAAATTCAATTACTGTTTACACAATGTCATTTGTGTGACAGTAAAATGCCTTAAAATATTATCTCTTCTCTCCTCCCTTCCTCTATCTTCCCATTCACCTCCCTTCATCCCTTTTAACCACCCACACATCAACCTGGGGCATCCTAACACATTTAACGATCATTTTTCAAATTCATCCCTGTACAAATTGTTACTTCTATAAACACTTAACAAACCTAGCTGATGAAGGGAGGAAATGAACTGCTTTAAACCTAGGAAGGACCAATTATAACCATTTCATCTATATATAACCAAAATAGATTTCTCTTGCAATTGCTGAAGTGAGAACTAAAACCTCTTTGAGAATATGAACTTTCCGTTTCCTCTATGATTTCTCATAGCTTAAAGAAGCAAACTTTAAAAAAGTTACCTTTCCATGGTCAGTTGAGACCTAACTCCTTGGAATGAACATATAATTTCTTAGAAGGTGATGAAAGAAACAGTAAAAAGAAAATAATTTCAGCACTTGGTCATATAAAACATCTCTGGAAGCTCTCACTACATCTGCAAAGTTGATCTGGCCTAATGAGCAAGCAAATGTTTCCTTAAATAAAGGGAAATATATATTTTTAAAATTCAATATGCCATGTAAATTGAGTTACAAATACCCTACAGCAACAGCTGAGGGTTCCAAAACAATTTTTTAATGTGTTTTGGAATTATTGATAGAATGAGACCTTAAAAAATATGGAAGGGGACTTGTTGATAGAATACACATGTTACTATGGTGATATTTTTGGATCATACTGTTTGCCAGGAACATGGTGTAATTCTGGCTAATTTCAGTTCCAATTAAATGGTGTTGTGACAAAACAGAAATGTCTCTAGGTCACATCAGTGTGATTTGCACTAGGAAATTACATTATTTTTCATTAGAAACATCAGCTACAAGGCATGACTACACAGCTTCATAAATCTTTATGATTTAGAAATGGAAAAATGCACTCTTGTAATGTAATCACTATTAGCAAGTGTCCTACATTCTCAGGATACTAGTTTGTAACTAGAAAACAATTTAAAGCTACACCCTTCTAACTACTACTCCAACACCTCCCTATCAGAATTCCAATTATTAGCTGATGGGTCCTGCAGCCCTCCCAAAGAACCAGCAAGGGTGGATTCTGGATCATAGCTTTCTTGGAGTACAAGAAGGCAAGATTTCAGTGCAAATCTCTTAAGAAACTTTTCTCATAGGACAGAATCTAACACTGTGCTTTATTTGATGTCTTTGTGTGGGTTTGCAAAAAAACATCAGGGAGATGAGTCTACTGTTTTTGTACAATGGAGTGATGAAAGCCATTGGTCCCACTATTTACTCCATAATATTTGGTGACTGGGTACCCGGGAGCTAATCCAAATGCACACTTACTTGATGTCAATAGATGTTCAAAATGTTCAGGTGTTAAGAAGGAGGTATAACAGGATGTTGATTTTAATGGTATTTTTTACTTCTCTTCTGAATATGGGCTTCTAGATATTCTTTATATTTCTCAAGGTAAACTAAACTGGTACTTCCCAATGCCCTGCAGATGGAAGACATAGAAAGCAATCATGTCTGGGCAGGTAGATGGAGCTGTTTGAGGCTGAGTTGAGCTATTGACCTATTGAAGACTCCAAGCACAACCACCTCGAGGAGACTGAGGTGATCAATATTACAGAGAGCCCATGAACTGTGACATCTTAGTGTGCTATGGCTGAAGAATGGAAAGTTCTGGCTCCCAATCTGTTTTACCATCTTCTCCACAGATGCCTGCAGCTATTTCCTCTGAATCCAAATGAATCACCTGTGCTAATCGAAATCGCACAGCCCATCCAAAATTTACAAACAGCTTATGCCACTCATTTGAGCATTACTTTACTAGCGTGTGAAATGAGTGCATTTGTATGTGGTAGTTTGAGCATTCTTTGGCATTGCCTTTCTTTGAGATTGGAATGAAAACTGACCTTTTCCAGTCCTGTGGCCACTGCTGAGTTTTCCAAATTTGCTGGCATATTGAGTACAGCACTTTCACAGCATCATCTTTCAGGATTTGAAATAGCTCAACTAGAATTCCATCACCTCCACTAGCTTTGTTCATAGTGATGCTTTCTAAGGCCCACTTGACTTCACATTCCAGGATGTCTGGCTCTAGGTGAGTGATCACACCATCGTGATTATCTTGGTCATAAAGATCTTTTTTGTACAGCTCTTCATCCTTACCGCCTCTTCTTAATATCTTCTGCTTCTGTTAGGTCCATACCATTTCTGTCCTTTATCAAGCCTATCTTTGCATGAAATGTTCCCTTGGTATCTCTAATTTTCTTGATGAGATCTCTAGTCTTTCCCATTCTGTTATTTTCCTCTATTTCTTTGCATTGATCGCTGAGAAAGGCTTTCTTATCTCTTCTTGCTGTTCTTTGGAACTCTGCATTCAGATGCTTACATCTTTCCTTTTCTCCTTTGCTTTTCACTTCTCTTCTTTTCAAAGCTATTTGTAAGGCCTCCCCAGACAGCCATTTTGCTTTTTTGCATTTCTTTTCCTCTCCTTGGAAGGAAAATTATGACCAACCTAGATAGCATATTAAAAAGCAGAGACATTATTTTGCCAACAAAGGTCCATCTAGTCAAGGCTATGGTTTTTCCAGTAGTCATGTATGGATGTGAGAGTTGGACTGTGAAGAAAGCTGAGCGCCAAAGAATTGATGCTTTTGAACTGTGGTGTTGGGGAAGACTCTTGAGTCCCTTGGACTGCAAGGAGATCCAACCAGTCCATCCTAAAGGAGATCAGTCCTGGGATTTCTTTGGAAGGAATGATGCTAAAGCTGAAACTCCAGTACTTTGGCCACCTCATGTGAAGAGTTGACTCATTGGAAAAGATCCTGATGCTGGGAGGGATTGGGGGCGGGAGGAGAAGGGGACGACCAAGGATGAGATGGCTGGATGGCATCACGGACTCGATGGATGTGAGTTTGGATGAACTCCAGGAGTTGGTGATAGGGAGGCCTGGCGTGCTGCGGTCCATGGGGTCACAAAGAGTCAGACATGACTGAGCGACTGAACTGAACTGAACTATGCCACTCATTATCAGAAAATCAAGCAATCCAATAAAAAAATAGGCAGAAGACCTAAACAGGTTTTTCTCCAAAGAAGACCTATGGATGGCCAAAAGAGCCCGAGAAAAGATGTTCAACTTCACTAATTATTACAGAAATGCAAATCAAAACAGCAAGGAGGTATCACCTCACAGCAGTCAGGATGGCCATCATCAAAAAATCTACAAACAATAAATGCTGGAAAGGGTGTGGAGAATAAAGGACCCCCCTGCTCTGTTGGTGGGAATGCAAACTGTTACAGCTTCTCTGGAGAATGGTATGCTGTTGTGCTCTTTATGAGTGTTGTTGTGTGAATCTTTATGACTACATGGACTCTAGCCCACCAGGATCCTCTGTCTGTGGGATTTTTCAGGCAAGAATACTGCAGTGGGTTGCCATTTCCTACACCAAGGGATCATCCTGACCCAGGGAGTGAAGCTGCATTCCCAGCATCCCCTTCATTGGCAGGCAGATTCCTTACCACTCAGCCACCTGTGAAGCCCTCATGAAGAATGTTATAGAGGTTCCTTAAAAAACTAAAAATAGAGCTTTACATTTCTATTACTGAACGTCATTCTCTTTATTCAGTAGTTAGTGAGGCCTCATATCTCCAAAGATTAAAGGGTATTCTATTCAATTTTGTTGCCTATAATGTGTGCATCTCATGCTTTCTCTCCTTTTCACAAACACACACACACTGGTATGGGTTCAGTTTCTGCACATGTGTAACCTATATATATATATATTCACACTCATGCGTATATGTATACAATCCTTAATGGGAGAACATTCTCTAAACAAAATTTATGGAAACAAGAACTCTACAAGTTTCACAGTGGTGAGAGATTATAAATCGTGTTTATCTTATTTTAAATATTCTTTCTTTTCTTTAGCATTTTTGCTCCATAGATTCAAATGAGATTTAGTACTTTATGTTCTTGAGAATAGACAATTCCATGGGTTTCATCTCCTGAATAATCTTGAAACCAATCAGTAAAAATAATTTTATACCAAACAGAAAAAACAGACTCTGTTTCCAGAGTTTTATAGACAGCTTCATTTCTTTTTTCCCAGAGTACTTCTATCTATGACTGTCTTTATCTGGTGACTGGGCAGACTCCAATGTCATAGGACTAAGAAATTAAAATCAGGGAATGTTAAAACTGGAAAAAAATCTCAAAGATTAACTTGTTTAACCCAATAATTTAAAAATAAACTTTAGAGATTAACTTGCTTAATCTTATAATTTTGAAAAAGAGGAAACTAACATGGAGAGATTAAATGATTTTCCCTCTCAGCTAATCAGTAGTAGAACAAGGAGAGAAATTTAGATATTCTGGCTTCCAACTTGGAGGTTTTGCTGGTGTACCTGCTATTTCTCATTACCTGAAATTTACTTGAAATTTAAAGGGTTCAATGAGGTGAAAAGATAAGAAAATTAAAAATGTAGTTTTTCATTGTGTTTTTTTCTGAATCTTCTTCTAGTAAAGAATATATTAGCAATATTTACATATTCATTTGTTTATCTGAGTAAGTAAATGCTATTTTGGAGAATGTATTTATTGGAAAAATACACCAAAGTAGTCAAATATCAAGAGTTTGTTGGTTTGGCTTGTGTATGAGGACTAGGCATATAATTTGTATCTAGAAAAAGACATAGAATTTGTATCTAGAAAAAGGTTGTGAAAGTTCTAGTGACTTTTAAAAAAATTCTTATATAATATGGTCTAAGAGATGATGCTGTGAAAGTGCTACACTGAACATGTGAGCAAATTTGGAAAACTCAGCAGTGGCCACAGGAGTGGAAAAGGTCACTTTTCATTCCAATCCCAAAGAAAGGCAATACCAAAGAAGGTTCAGACTACTGCACAATTGCACTCATCTCACATGCTAGCAAAATAATGCTCAAAATTCTCCAAGCTAGGCTTCAACAGTACATGAACTGAGAATTTCCAGATGTTCAAGCTGGATTTAGAAAAGGCAGAAGAACCAGATATCAAATTGGAATCAAGATTGCCAGGAGAAATATCAATAACTTCAGATATGCAGATGATACAAGTTTATGGCAGAAAGCAAAGAGGAACTAAAGAGCCTCTTGTTAAAAGTGAAAGAGGAGAGTGAAAAAGCTGGCTTAACACCCAACATTAAAAAACTAAGATCATGGCATCTGGTCCCATCACTTTGTGCAAATAGATGAGGAAACAATGGAAACAGTGAGACACTTTATTTTCTTGGGCTCCAGAATCACTGCAAATGGTGATGGTAGCCATGAAATTATGAGGTGCTTGTTCCTTGGAAGAAAAGCTATGACCAACCTAGACACCATATTAAAAAGCAGAGACATTACTTTGCCAGCAAAGGTCCATCTAGTCAAAGCTATGGTTTTTCCAGTAGTCATGTACGAATGTGAGAGTTAGACCATAAAGAAAGCTGATGCTTTTGAACTGTGGCATTGGAGAAGACTCTTGAGTCCCTTGGACTACAAAGAGATCAAACCAGTCAATCGTAAAGGAAATCAGTCCTGAATATTCATTGGAAAGACTGATGCTGAAGCTGAAACTCCAATACTTTGGCCACCTGATGCAAAAAACTGATTCATTGGAAGAGACCCTGATGCTGGGAAAGATTGAAAGCAGGGGGAGAAGGAGATGACAGAGGAAGAGATGGTTGGATGGTATGACAAACTCGATGGACATGAGTTTGAGCAAGCTGCAGGAGTTGGTGATGGACAGGGAAGCCTCATATGCTGCAATCCATAGGGTCGCAGAGTCGGACACAACAACCAACTGAATGAACTGAACTGAAGATCTTTCTGAATTCTTTCCTTCCATTGTATTTCTGGGTCAGTTAATTCTTAGGTCCTTAGGAGACAGTTTTGCTGTATATATCTTTCATCTTATCTCCTGAAGATGAGACCCCTTGTCATCTCCACATGTTCTTCATCTACATTCTTAATTTAGGAGCCTCCTTGTCTGAGGTGATACTTATACACATAGGCATCAGTTTCTGCATGCCACTTCTTTCCTCTCCAACATTAGAGTTGCCAGTGACCCCTCATTGTTTTTAAGGGCCAGCACCAAGCCTGGGTTTGGATTTCATTGCGGTTCATCAACTGGCTTCAATGCATGTACTGAAATTTATCTTTCTCATCTTTCTTGAAATTGAACATCCCCCTTCAGCTGGACCAATTCTTCTTCATCCCCGCACTGTAAGTTTGTTTATCTTTCTGTTTATCTTCACACTTGAGTTTCTCTCAATGGAAAACCACCCCCTACTCCTGCATATAAAGACAAATTTAAAACATTTCCAGAACTCATAGTATCCATGAAACTTTTCCAGATGACCTTTAACTTAAATTGTCTGACAGCATTTATTCTCCCAATGAAGTTAAATCTATTCCATGCCACAGAGTAAATTTCTATTCATCATCTCAACTAGAAAGTTCTACTGCTTCCCTTGCTTGCAGTATACAGTTAATTGGTTGCCATTATAATAACGCTAATTGGCACTAAATACTTAAATACATAAATTCATTTACATTACTCTTATATTCATTATTTTATTGATCCTCACAAAACCTCATATTAATATTTATAATAACATAATGACTACTATTGCCCTTATAAAGATGGAAATTGAAACTCAGAGAAGTGGAACTTCCCTGACAGTCCAGCAGTGAAGACCCAGCTTTCACTGCAGGGAGCACAGGTTCAATCCCTAGTCAGGGAACTGAGATTCCACATGCTGCAAGACATAGCCAAAAATAAAATAAATAAAACAAAAACAAAAGAAAATCAAAGAAGTCATATTAGCATTAATTGGAAATGTTACTGTTTCATTTTGCTGAGTATAGCATTAAAAATAAGTCTACTATTACCTTCCAGATTTCCTAAATGAAATAACATTTGCTGCCTGGACATAAGATGTTTGAAATGAGGAAAAACTCATCTTTTTGCAAAAACTCACTATACTTTCTTACTTTGCCTCATTCTAGTGAAAGTTTCATTAAACTAGGGAAGAGTTTTAGCATTTTTCTGTACCTATCATTCTTTGATTTACCTAATTAAAGAGATAGATAATTTAAGCTTCTTTTTACTTTCTTGCATTTGAGAGGTACATAGCTACACAAGAGTAGTTTTTCCTGATCATCCACGTGAAATAGGTGGGAATTCTCACAGAGTAAATGTTTCATTCAGCCGTCACTTTGTAATAGCCGGAGGCTGACTCAGGCTCAACCAAGAAAGTACTTAAGGATTATTTAGCAAACTCAAAATCAGCAAATTAATTTTCAAGAAACTATTATTTTGGGAGGAAATGGCTTTTCCTTTCTCAGCATTCTGTATGCGTTTTTCTTTCTTAAACTACAATTTTTATTAACTTCCTCAAGCTACAAAAACAGGCACCATCGAGCACCACACAAAGGAAACCAAACCAAGCAGACAAGAGCTTAAGGGTTGTTGGCCTCACACTGGATTGAAGCCTGAAGGCACTGACCCACGTGAGGCCCATTGTGTACAGGCCAGAGACTTCCCAGGACTGCCATTGGTTTGATCCATTCAGCGTCTCTTCACACAGATGCTGGAAACAGCTAAACCGGGAGATGGGAACTAGATTAGGAGCCGATTGTACCTTCCTCCAGTTTGTATGCTTGAGTAATAAGTTAGAAGACAAGAGTAATAGTTTCCACTCCTGTAACTCTAAAGTTCTTTGAATTTTATGATCACATTTTACCAGATTGAACCGTGTGTCTGCTGTTCAGTTTCAATCTGCAATCACCAACCTGCTTGTCCCTCTCCCTTGCTTCTCGGGCTTCCGCACCAGCCAGTTGGTGGCTGGGCTCAGTCTTGTTGCCCTTGGGCTTGCCACCTTTTGGTGGACTAAATCCGCAGTTACTTTGTATTTCTGTTTCTGTTTTGTCCACCGGAGGGTAGAGATGTTGATACAGTGTGACTTTGCTCTGTGCTTCCAGTCAGATTCCAGGTCAAACTGTGTCCACTGGAAAAGAAGATGCTAACTGTCTGACTCCACAGTCAACCTAACCAGGAGGAACTTGGCATGTGAGTGTGGCTGCCTACGGGGTTACCATTTTCCCCTATGACCTTGCTGCAACCCTGCTCATAGTTTCTCCCTCAAGTACAACAGTGGATCAATTTTATATATTATTAAAGATGGTTTTGGGTGTATTTCTTTGGCTGAAACTATTTGCCAAGTTTGGATTCTTTTCTACTTCACCTTCGGTTTTACATATATGTGTGTGTATATATATACTTGCTTTCATGTACAATGATGAACTCCATACCTAAGGCAAATATCAGGCTCAAAAAAAGACTCCCAGGAAATGATTTTAGGTTTAATATTTAACTTAAATGTCCTCTTCCTGCTGCCCAGAACCTTTTTTTTAAATTTGTTTTTCTTTCTTTTTTCAAGGATGAAGGCTGCAGAGGAAAATGGGTTGCTAAAAACAAGACAACAGAGTTGCTGAAAATAATTCCATGTAGCTTTAAACAGTGGCCATTCTATCCTCAGGTGTTTAAAAGCACAACCCTTCTCCACCTTCCAGAACATCTGTGGTTAAGTTCAGAAGGACTTTGGAGATTTTGCACCCTTTTGAAACCCACTACCTATGTATTTTCTGAGGAGATACTACTCCACAAATTGAGCTTCCAAGTGGGGCCCACCCAGGTAAGCAAATAGTGGTAAATGTAAGTAAACAATGCAGTAAAAAAAAAAAAAAAAAGAAGAATTAAAATCCAGATTTCCCTAAAGAATTCTAGAACCCTTTGGTTAGTTTCTCTTAATCTATGTGACCCTCGAGATCCAACCAGTCCATTCTGAAGGAGATCAGCCCTGGGATTTCCTTGGAAGGAATGATGCTAAAGCTGAAACTCCAACACTTAGGCCACCTCATGCAAACAGTTGACTCATTGGAAAAGACCCTGATGCTGGGAGAGATTGGGGGCAGGAGGAGAAGGGGACGACCGAGGATGAGATGGCTGGATGGCATCAGTGACTCAATGGACATGAGTTTGAGTGAACTCCGGGAGTTGGTGGTGGACAGAGAGGCCTGGCGTGCTGTGATTCATGGGGTCGCAAAGAGTCGGAAACAACTGAGCGACTGAACTGAACTAAACTGAACTAATGTGACCTCAAATATCTTCCTGACTTTGCTTTTGAACATCAGCAGTTAAACTTTGGCTAATAATGTGGTATTGAGTGTATTTGACTGCATTGAGTGTATTTGACTGCTTTCTCTTCCCAAATCTGGGATTTTTGTCCAGCAGATGTTTCCAGTTGTGTTACTGTTGTTGAGTTGTGTGTGGGGTATGATGATGTAGAAATCCAGAGAATAGTTTGAGACCAGGCCAAACATTGTTTCTTGTTGCTTAATACAGGCCAAATTTGAACTCATGCTTCCAAAGGTTCAAAAGCTAGCACATTCACTCTCCCTGGAAAATACACTCCAGAATAATAAATCATTCTTTAAAAAATTCAATCACTTTTGTACATCATATCATTACTACATGCTCCCATTCCTTTTCAAAAGTGGAAAGATGCTTTATGTGTCCATTCTCCAAAACTCAGAAAGCAAGTCCCATTTGCAGACTGAAGAAAATATGTCCTAATGAGGCAATATCTTAAAAATACTGTCAGTGTGAACTCCGCAGTCAAGAGACCCGGTAACGCATCCAGTATCTACAGGGAAGATGGAAAAAGAGTTGAGCCAAATGGTATCATATTTCTTCTGGGGTTTTCCTCTCTCCTGGTGTGGATGGGAGCTTGAGGTTTTATCATAAAGGGATGAAATGGCAAGAAATCATTTACTGGCCTGCTGTCATGGAGAAAAGGCATTCACATCTGTTTCTGGTATTCCGTTGAAGAATCTCTCCAGTTGATCATTTGGATTGGAAGCAAATTGGTTTGTTTTCCTAGGTCCTTTTCTTCCAAGCTCAGATAAAACAAACCTATTCTGTGGGTCCAATGGTTTGTATTCTAAATTCTTGGTTTATGTAGCACAAAATCCCTCTATTATATTGTTAACACATGATCCATCTTAAAGAGAACGAAACTGAATTTTAGCAAGATTTATATTACATAAGCTCACATGACTGACAACACTTTATGTGTGTGTATTCACAAGTGTGTATGTGAAATTAGAATTTGTATAGATTTAAATGTCATTCTATCTTTTAATTTATATTTGCTTTAAAATAGCTTGCACCTGTAATAGTAATTATGACTTCTTACTTTGAAGACTACCTCAACATTAACCTATTAAGGGAAAAATAAGGATGTAGTCAAGTGATAAAAGGTGACAGTAAAGTCTGTTGTGATAAGGTAGCTGATATTTTCCTTGCTGGACTCCTAGTTGAAGAGTACTATGGAATATTTTTATTATTTTTTAATCAATCAGTAAGGGGATGCGGAGAACACCATAAGTAGACAATTTAAGTTGAAATTAAGGTCATGGAAAGCTGAAGCCTTTCGTCATAGAGTATAGAATATATGAAAAGAGGACAAACACAGAAGTAAATAAAGAAAAAGTGAAAAAATGTGAATGCATAAACACAGAAAAACATATTTACACATGCCAAATATGGCTGTGTTTTAGGTTTGTTGATAAGCTAAAATGACCGGAGCCAAGAAGCAAACTGGGAGGGTAACAGGAAGTTGCAAGGGAAAAAGAAACTTCTGCATCACAGAAAGAGAGAGCACTGTTTTAGATGAAAGATGTTTTAACAAATATCTAGTTAATCAGAAAAATTACTTGTCCTTGTTTTTAATTTTTGTTTGAATCCTGCTGTAATTTCCTCCTGAAAAAGAGTGTAGAGTATTTTTCAAATTTATTACAAAGTTAAGTGAAACTCTACAATATGGCTTTGGTTCTTTCAATTAGATTTTTTTTAAAGAGATTCAAATTGGGTTAATGATCATTCTTTTGAAGTGATGGAACTTTTAAAAATCTTGTACACAGATAATGTTTTAGGGAGTTATGAGACTGAAAAATGTGAAATTGTTTGAGAAAAGATGTTGTCTCTATCTTTTGCCAAAGTCCAGCAATATAAACAAGTAGCAGATTTCCTGTAAAGTCTAATGAGACATAAACACAGATAGTAAAAGAGAAATGAACACCAGAACACAGTGTTTAAAAAAAAATTATGAAACTTGTGGCATTCATAGATTTATTGAGACTATTGCTTGGAATTCCTCAACTTTTCTAGGTAAAAAGAAATATAAAACTACCTCAGTCAGAAGTAACCTGGTTAATGGATGCCATTTTGAAGTTGGTTACAATCTTGTCAGAACAGTGTAGCCTTTGTCTGAGATCGTCCCATAACGTCTCTCTTTCCTATATTATTATACACATTTCAATGGGATACATTCTTTTTTCTGTTGCAAGAACTCATCCTCCATGCGGAAATAAATAATCTTACTTCCAGATCTCTTAAACTTTAGAATCTAAGGAACTGAAAAGAATCAAAACCAGTTTTTTAAAAAGGAAATTATTTTTATGTAATCTTATGGCAAAACCCTACCTCAGGGCAGAACTTATCAATTCAACTTTTTGTAAACAAACAATCCAATAAAAGGAAAAATGTAAAAAACTAACCTATGAAAGGTTAGTTCATAAATGGACCAAACAGTTTTGCACTGTAATTTTAAACCCAACATTTCTGGGTTGAAATAAAAGGAACTGATGCTTTAAACAAATTTTATAATATTTCTGCATTTCTACTCTCTATCAGCTCATGTAAATTATTTTTATTATTTAATATGCTTTAAAAGTTGGTTATTGAGTCTGGAACCTTTACTTAACTAATTATTTTTCATCACTTGGCATTTCAGAAAAAGAGGTCAGTCATAGGCAACAAATTGATGTCATAAATTTATTACACAAAAAGGGCAACTTCAAAATATGCCCTGGATTTAGTAAGATCATAGAAGGCAAAAGTCAGAAGTAGTTGCAGAAGCAGAGATGCTGCTCTGAAATGAACAGACTCTGCAACTGGACAAACAGCAAAAAGAAACTCCTAACTCTACCACTCACTGGCTGTGTACCCACCTTTTACTTACTTCATTTTATTACTCTAAAAGTATTCAAGCGTGATTAGAAATTGGTAAGTAAAATCAAAACATTAAAGATGTTTTTGTTAGAAACAGGAATGACTTTGGGCAGGAAATAGATATTCTGAAGTCTCAAGTCATATGTTCATTCTGTGTTGCCTTGATACTCAAACAGTAGGGATCTGAGGAGAGGAATTAGGTAGGGAGAGGGTCCTCACTGTCTCCAGGGCTGATACCCAAGAGTTACATCTGGGCGGGCCCCACCTTCCTCAGGGTCAATCATAAGGTCTCTTACAGAAAAAGGGATCCACTGTGAGATCCACAGTGTGAATGCTTTATCTTCGAAAATAATCTTATAAACTTGAAAACATATGATAAAACTATATTAAAATGAAAGTGTCCCCATAACCATCACTTTTGTTACTAGAAGTAACATTGCAATAATTACTAATAAAATAATTTCAAAAGGTCAGAAAGTCAGAGTGAGAGTAACTCAATGTTCAGAAAGATGGTATTCTTCCAAATTAGTTCTTCTGCTCCCTAAGTATGATGTGAATGCTGAAATTCTTAAATTTATAAAATATTTATTAAAATTATTCTTATATTTGAAAAATATAAAATACTATAAAAAGTAGAAGATGTTTAAAAAGAACTTAAGAAAGGCTAAGGAAGAAACCACTTGTGCTTTCTTAACTTTTTCTCCTGAGTGGTACCCATGAAATACAGTAAGTGGTATTTCCATCATTTTTTCAATTGCCATGATAGAGTACTTATCGATTTAAAAAAAATTATTTTGAAACTTCAGAAATTTGTCTCAGAATGATGCATTGAAGTGTATCTGCCGTGGAATAGGCCTATTTGCTTCAGCATTATTTTTCCTGCAGCAGAGCAGTCCCTGGCACATTGGGAAGAATAAAGGCTTTGGAGCCAAGCAGACCTAAGCTTGTGATCCATCGGCTTCCCTTCCTGGTTACGGGAGTTTGGGCAATTTGTTTAACGTCAAATACTGGCTTTGAACATCAGTATTTTTATCTGTAAAATGGGAATAAGTAGAATATTAGGGTATCATGAGAAGAGTTATCTTATATTCAGTGCCTGGCTTTTGGTATATGCAGAGCTTTTTAAATTGTCTAAAAACTATCACCCACTCATTATTATCACCCACTCATTATTTTTATGGAGTACGTAGAGGCAGTCAACAAGTATATCAGTATTCTAACACACAAGGATGTTGTTTCAAAGCCAAACAAATGTCTCTAAACTAATAGGTTTTTAACATAGGAGAATATTAAAGTAAAAAAAAATTTCTCTCAAACTGGTTTGGAAAAGCTCTCTCTCATATACTAGATTTCTAATTGAACTGAACACAATGACTCATATTCTTATAAATAGAGCATATTTTACTAATGAAGTCTTTCAAAATTGACTTAGGGAACTCCTGACATTTAGAATAGATAGACTTTTCCTTTCCTGAGTTCAATTGTTTCATATTTTTATTACTTTTTCCATGTCAAACCAAGGGTACACTTTAACCATAAAAAGCATAAAACGCCACATTTTTAAAATGTCGTAAAACTACCCTGAATGTTGTTGAAGTGTATAACCTGAGTCACTCAGTAAAGAAGAGTAAAGATGGGTTTTGCAATGTCGAAAAAGCGGTATTATCTAGCCACCATATTTGGAAAATGTCCCAGAATGTGAAATATTCATATATTATAACCATATAATTGAGGCATGAAACAATTTTTGAAAATGACTGCCCACAAAAATATACGTAAGCTGAATCCTTCCTGTTCTTCTGGTTGACAGATACATTTATTGGTTCATAGCGACTAAACAACCACCACCAATGTATATCTCCTTCACCAGTGGAGAAACTTACTTTTCTTTTTCTAAAAGTAATTTATTGGAGTATAGCTGCTCTACGATGTTGCGTTAGTTTGTACTAGACAGCAAAGCGAATCAGCTGTGTGTATGCGTATATCCCCTCTTGCCTGGGTTTCCTTCCCGGGTAGGTCACCACAGAGCATTGAGTTGACTTCTCTGTGCTATACAGTAGCTTCTCATTAGTTATTTATTTTATAGCTAATATCATTAGTATGTATATACATATATATATGTGTATATATATATATCAATCCCACTCTCCTAATTCATCCCACCCCTCCATCCCCCTCTTGGTGGCCATACATTATTCTCCATCTCTATTTCTACTTTGCAAATAGGTTCATCTATATCATTTTTTTTAGATTCCATATATATGCATTAATATATGATATCTGCCTTTCTCTTTCTGACTTACTTCACTCTGGGACAGTCTCTAGATCCACCCACATCTCTGCAAATGGCACAATTTCATTCCTTTTTATAACTGAGTAATATTCCATTGTGTATATGTAGCACCCTGGAGGAGGGCATACTCTTGCCTTGAGAATGCCCATGGACAGAGGAGCCTGGCGGGCTGCAGTCCACGGGGTCGCAGAGTCAGAGACAACTGAGTGATGGGCCCACACATGTACCGCCTGTTCTTTGCTCATCCTCTGTGCTGGACATCGAGGGTGCTTCCATGTTTTGTCTATTGTACACAGTGCTACAATGAACATTGGGGTGCATATGTCTTTTGGAATCATGGTCTTCTCCCGGTTTATGGCCAAGAGTGGGGCTGCTGGGTCAAATGGTAGTTCTAGTTTTCGTTTTTTGAGGAACCTCCCTACTGTTCTCCATAGTGATTGTATTAATTTACATTCCCACCAACAGGGTAAGATGGTTCCCTTTTCTACCCGGAGAGAAACTTTCTCTGTAACTTTGTAAAGACAAGTGACGCTTCGGTGGTGGCAGCATCTCCAAAGGTAAAGGTGCGTTTCCCTTTTGGTGACAGGCAGCACAGTAATTTTTCCTCCCTACTTAAGGTAGAAGGAGGATCCTGGGCAATGTCACTTTTCATAGTTCTTTTAAAATCTTTGACTCATAAGTAAACTAGCCTGTGGTAGAGAAAACCTCACCCTTCTCATTCCTCTGGTAAGATAACGATGGTAATAAAAATCACAATAATAATGAGGAGGAGAAGAAAGGAGGAAAAAGTAGGAAGAGGACAGAGAGGAAGAAATGGCCAAGGGTCAGCTTGCCCACTCACTTTCAAGGGTCAACTTGACAATAAAATCTCAAAACATCTGCCCCATGAGAATTGTCTGGGACCTGTATTTTTGAAAGGCGGATTCTGAGTTCCACCTTCAGATATTCTGAATCAGCCTGTCTGAAGTAAGGCCTAGGAATCTGCAGCTAAAGTCTGAGTCCCCAGGTCTCTGTGTGGCTTCCTTGCAAGGCTGGGTGTGGAATTATCCTTGCATTGCCTTGCTGCCCACTCATGGGTCTTTATTCCCTTGTCACACAATAGTAATGTAGGAACAGTCTCAGGCTTCAATGAACAACTGGGGTCCGCCAAGCAAAGCTAATACACAGAAGCTACAGACAAAACTTACCTGTTTAGAAGATCCCTTTCCCAAGAGAAAAAAGTGGTCATCAAAATTAACTCTCTCCAGGGTACCCGTGTAGACAGAGCCTGGCTCCTTGTGCCTGTCCTTTTGCAGACTTCCTCAAAATGTTCCAGGACTCTTTAAAAAAAATTCTTATTTCATATTGGAGTAGAGCCGAATAAGAATATTGTGATAGTTTCAGATAGACAGCAAAGGGACTCAGCCATGATACAAGCATCCATTTTCCCCCAGACGTCCCTCCCACCCAGGCTGCCACATAACATTAGCAGTGTTCCCTATACTATACAACAGGACCTTGTTGGTTATCTATTTTAAATACAGCAGTGTATAATGTTGATCCCCAACTCTCCAACTATCTCTCCCCCCGAATCTTCCCCTCTGGCAACAATAAGTTCATTATCTAAGTCTGTTGAGTCTGTTTCTTATTTTGTAAATAAGTTCATTTGTATCATTTCTTTTTATATTTCTGCATATATGGGATGTCAGATGATGTTTCTCCTTCTCTTTCTGACTTCCTTCACTCAGTATGACAATCTCTAGGTCCATTTTTTTCCTGCATTATTTCATTCTTTTTGATGGCTGAGTAATATTCCATTGTTTATATACATCTTATTTGTCATTTCCTCAGCTGATGGACATTTAGGTTGCTTCCCTGCCCAGGACTCTTTTTTTTTTAGGGGACATCCACATCTCTCCCACAGTTGTGGCCTGATGACTCCTCTCCATTTATCTAGACTCCTGAAACACAGTGTCCCCAGAAGAACACTTTTAGTTTCTGAAATAAGAGCACAGCAGGTAAGCTTCCTTGGGAGGATGCGGGTGGGAAGAATGGCGGCTTCCTATGGTGAGATCGTGTAGTGTCAGCTTTGACATGTCAGATCTGGTTTTCTTAAAAATGTCCCGGAGCAGTTGTAGGTGCTGAAGGATGAATTTGTCTAGTTATTCAGCAAATATGTACACTCCACAGACACCACACAGGCTCATGCATACACAGCTTACAAAGACAAACACACGAATTCATTATGTTCATTACAGTCCAACCCTAGATCCAAAGTAAGAAAAAAAATTACATAAGTAATATGATCTGCACATCCAGTATGCAATGACATGTGGGGACTTGCTGAGAAGTAATACCAGTTCCCTCCTAGGTTAGGCTTTCCTAGCAGCCAGTCAGCATTGGGAGTATATAAGAAAAGGTGCTCATTACTGAACCATCTGCTCACAGAGACTAACACACAGACTCAGTGGAAAGTTTAAAATTATCTGTCAGGGCACATTTCTGGGTTTGTTGGGAGTGGAAGAGATGCGATGTGAAGATTTATGATTTACGGCTTCCCAGGTGGCTCAACAGTAAGGAATCCACCTGCAAGGCAAGAGTAGCAGGAAATGTGGGTTCAATCCCTGCATTGGGAAGATCCCCTGGAGGAGGGCATGGCAACCCACTCCAGTATTCCCGCCTGGAGAATCCCGTGGACAGAGGAGCCCGGCAGGCTACCGTCCACGGGGTCACAAAGAGTTGGACATGACTGAAGCGACTTAACGTGATCTTCCCGTAGAAAGCAGTCCCCCAGGGGTTGAAGTCTGGTTGGAGGTGTTTAGCTTATACTTCCAGTGCTAGTTATAAATACTTTACATTTTTTTGGTGTTCGAAATTTTATTATTTTTGTTGGGTCTTCTCTGATGGTTCAGTGGCTAAGACTTTACCCTCCTGGTGCAAGGGTTCTGGGTTCCATCCCTGGTCAGGAAACTAGACCTCGCATGCCACACTAAAAGGTCTCTCATGCCTCAACTGAGACCCAGCACAGCCACATAAACCCACTCTAGTATTCTTGCCTGGAAAATCCCATGGACAGGGAAGCCTGGCGGGCTGTTACCTTACTGATATTTTTAAATCGACATGGAATAAAATTGAATTCTGTTTTTGGTGTAGAGTTGTATGAATTTTTAACACATGTATAGATTTGTGTAATCAGCAGTGTAATCAGGACACAGCAGTTCTGTCAACCTTCAAATCTACTTCTTGCTAAGCCTTTATACTCACTCCTCCACCCAATCCAACCCCAGGCACCACTGATCTGTCCTATAGTTTTGTCTTTTCGAAAATGTCATACAAATGGAATGTTGCAATATGTGTTCTTTTGAGACTGACTCTGTCACTCAGCAAAATGCCTTTGAGATTCATCCAAGTTTTGAAGGGATCAGTGGTTTGATTTTTTTTTGTGTGTGTGTGGAATAGAATTCCACTATGGACATACCACTGTTCTTTAAAATTGAAATATAGTTGATTCACAATGTTGTATTCATTTCTGCTGTGAAGTAAAGTGATTCAGTTATAGAAAAATATATACTTCCTTTTTTAAAAAAATTCTTTTTCATTATGGTTTATCAGAGAGACATACCACTGTTTTATCCATTTATCCATAAAAGATGTTCGGTTGATTTCCACATTTTATCAATAATTGTTATGAATAGAGTTACTATGAACATTTGCATATAGGTTTTTGTTTGACTGCAAGTTTTCATTTCTTTTAGGGAAATACATCAAAATAGGCTTGCTGGGTCATTGTTGGAAGCATATGTTTAAATTTATAAGAAACCACCAGACCATTTGCCAGAATGGCTATAGCGTTTTGCATTTTTACCAGCAACATCTGCGAGTTCCCTACTCCTCTTGTCACCTCCAGGTATTGTCAGTATTCTTTAGACACTCTGAGAAGGATATAGTGGTGTTTCATCATCATTCCAATTGGCATCTCCCTTGTGGCTGTAGATACAGTTCTTTCCTTCATAATATTTTTGAATATATCTGTCTTTGCAAATCTCGCATTGTCCATTTCAGGGATGCCCCTCAAGAATGAGCAAGGCACTGGGCATAGCAAGATGAATAGGACACAGTTCCTGCCCTTGGGGAAACTCACAACGTGGTGGAAGGTGCACAGGCTGATCATGACTGCGTATAGATCATGTACCCAAAGTAAATTAAAACAAAATTATTTAAAAATGACTACACGATCATAGAGTTTTTCTTATAGAGTTAAAAGTACTGATCCTTCTCTCTGTTGTCCATTTGTTGTTGTTGTTAGTCGCTCAGTTGTGTCCAACTCTCTGCGACTCCAAGGACTGTAGCCGCCAGGCTTCTCCGTCCATGGGATTTCCCAGGCAAGATACCGGAATGGGTTGCCATTTAAAAATTTCTAAATTCAAAGATTTTCTATATTAATGATGATGAGAATTTAAGCCCCTCTTTCCACAAAGAATAAATGGGACAAAAGTAATTGATGCCCATTTTACCTTCAGTTTAATTTTTCTTGTGCTTTCTTTGATGACTTTTAATCAACATGCTCCTATGATTTGACCTTTTAATTCTTTCCTTTCTGATAGTTCAGCTTGCCATTTGGTGGCACCTTCATTTAACTTTTTTTTTCATGTAGATCCTATTATAAAGCATTTATCCATCATGGTCAGTTACCACTCTGAGCACTTACTGTTTAGAACACAACCCAGCAGCTTTATTTGTTGAATGTTTGCTGAGTAATAGCTGCTGAACTGAGCACTTCATATGTGACATCTGGCTGAAATCTCACGAAGGTTCTTCACCTGTGACCAAAAAGGAAACTAAGGCTAAGAGAGTTTAAATAACTTGTCTAAAGTTATAGAGACAATGGCAGAAAAAGATTTGAACCTGAATCTTTTTGACTCCAGAGCCTTGCATAGAGTACATGTTTAATAACTATTTTGCTTCTTTTTATTTCTCATGGCTTTTTATTGTCTAAATTCCAATTTAGTTCAAAACTTCTTCATGTTATTATCTTTTCAATTGTGTGTGCTTTTTTTCTGGCCAAATTTCATTCCAAGAAGTACATGTCCCTGACAAAATTTCACATTAAATACTTTCGTGAATAATCATGCTAACAAGAGTTCAAGTTATACCCTAGATTATCTTTCCAATACTTTAAGGTATAAAACAACTGTCTAGGCCCAAATTACACATTTATGAGAAAGCTTATGGGTTGCTCTTAGGGCAAAATTTCTTGGTGAAAATAATAGTCATATTTCTTTCAATAACTTTCATTTATATTCTCTCTTCTCTTATAACCACAGAGATGAATAATTAGAGAGATTAAGCAACCTGTCCAGGAGTGGAGAGTAGTGACAGATTACTGCCTCAGGTCTTACTACACTTGTCTTAGTTTCCAGTTCTTTCCAGTACATTCTCATCACTTTGCTCCCAAGGCTCATGTTGGCAGGTTGACTTGTCTTCAAATTATCTCAAAGCCTGGAGATAAAAACCTATTTTGAAATGAAAAAAACTACTTTACATACGTCAAAAGACATTACCATCTTCTTTTGGATGAAAAAGAAACATGTTTAATCTATGTTCTGTGCTATTAGTAGCTGCAAAGAGCACCAAAATACAGGGTCAACAAGTGTGTCCAATATATATCCTGCTATAAATAGTCTAACTTAAAGGATATATTTGGTATGTTTGATATCAATGTTCTTAATGTTTCACAGAAGCTTGCAGAGCTTCTGTTACTCTGTATACTCCCTTCCACAGAAGGCAGACATTCCTTAGGGAAAATTATATGGGAGGGGCACTTTTCCATACTTTGTGGAAATAATAAGGACAACTGCCCGTGAAACACACTTTATCAAACAATGCTGTACTAAGGTGAAAGCGCATTTTGCTTGTAATTAAACTTCAGGTTCAGTGCTTTTTACAAATAAATTCATAATGGAAAACAAATGTATTTTAATGGAAAACAAAGAATAAGTTACAAACTCTTCCCCTAATTAAAGAATGCTTATCAAACGTGGTGTTTTTCCACCGGAATGAATCTGGAAGGTACCTTACTGAGTTGTGTTTGTTTGCCCTGTAGGTCTTGGGTGAATATGTCTGTCACAGATAATGAAAAATTATATGTATGACTAAAGCAGGAGATTTTTTTTAATGTAGTGATAATCATGATCTCTTATTAACATTCCTATGAACTTCAAACTCACAGTGAGTTCTGTTTCACTCCATCAGAGTCTTTCTATACATGGGATGGTCTTTGAAGTGAGCTGGAGCCCTCCGTGTTGAAGCACGATGAGGGTAACATGGAAGCGAGCCCTAGAGACCACCGTGGAACCTGAGATAACCGCCACCACGGAACCAGATTATTCTAACCACTGCAGAGAGAGCCCTGCACGCACTGATGGCCTGCAGGTCTGATGCACCATGCATTATAAAAACAACAGAATGGTCTTCTGCTGCAGATAAATACAATGCAACAATCTAAATGTGGAAAGTACGGGTTTTTTTGTTTCTCTTATCAGTCTAATATCACAGAAATGTTGACCTAGAAATAGAAACCAGAGGACCTTTATCCATATTTAACCTAACAAAGAAACAATACCCATTAGAAGAGTGGTTTAAAGCTATAAATGGTTGATCAGCCCTTCCATCCAATTCTGTATTAAATATTTGCTTAATTATACTTTATTATAAGTTCATTTGAGGAAACTTTATAGCCTCTGACGACTAGATTGTCTTCACAATGCTTTTGTGCTCTGCCGCTGATCAATGGTTTGCTACGTGGATGGATGCTGCCTTGTTATAAAACAAGATTTCTTTCAGCTTGGGCAGTTCATTAATTTTTCAGAAACAATTTAGTGAGTATGTAATATACTATGAGTACTGTGTTAGTCACTGGGGATTCAATAGGGAGTTCAGTTCAGTTGAGTCACTCAGTCGTGTCTGACTATTTGTTACCCCGTGGACTGTAGCACGCCAGGCTTCCCTGTCCAACACCAACTCCCAGAGCTGGCTCAAACTCATGTCCATCAAGTTGGTGATGCCATCCAACCATCCATCCTCTGTTGTCACCTTCTCCTCCCACCTCTAACTGTCCCAGCATCAGGGTCTTTTCAAATGAGTCAGCTCTTTGAATCAGGTGGCCAAAGTATTGGAGTTTCAGCTTCAGCATCAGTATTTCCAATGAATATTCAGGACTAATTTCCTTTAGAATTGACTAGTTTGATGTGTTTGAAGTCCAAGGGACTCTCAAGAGGCTTCTCCAACACCACACTTCAAAAACATCAATTCTTCGGTGCTCAGGTTTCTTTATGATCCAACTCTTACATCCATACATGACTACTGGAAAAACCGTAGCTTTGACTAGATGGACATTTATTGACAAAGTAATGTCTCTGCTTTTTAATATGATGTCTAGGTTGGTCATAGCTTTTCTTCCAAAGAGCAAGCGTCTTTTAATTCATGGCTGCAATCACCATCTGCAGTGATTTTGGAACCCAAGAAAACAAAGTCTCTATGTCCATTGTTTCCCCATCTATTTACCTTGAAGTGATGGGACCAGATGCCATGCTCTTTGTTTTTTGAATGTTGAATTCTAAGCCAACTTTTTCACTCTCCTCTTTCACTTTCATCAATAGGCTACCTAATTCCTCTTCACTTTCTGCCATAACAGTAGTGTCATCTGCATATCTGAGGTTATTGATATTTCTCCCGGCAGTCTTGATTCCAGCTTGTGCTTCATACAGCCTGGCATTTCGCATAATGTCCTCTGCATATAAGTTAAATAAGCAAGGTGACAATATACAGCCTTGATGTACTCCTTTCCAATTTGGAACCATTCCATTGTTCCATGTCCAGTTTTAACTGTTGCTTCTTGACTTGCATACAGATTTCTCAGGAGACACATAAGGTGGTCTGGTATTCCCATCTCTTGAAGAATTTTCAACAGGGAGCGAAGTAGAAATAATGTTGGTGCTCTACCATCTTGAATGAAAAGTCAGCCCAGGTGGCAGTAGCAGTAAATATAATGTCCTCTGCATATAAGTTAAATAAGCAAGGTGACAATATACAGCCTTGATGTACTCCTTTCCAATTTGGAACCATTCCATTGTTCCATGTCCAGTTTTAACTGTTGCTTCTTGACTTGCATACAGATTTCTCAGGAGACACATAAGGTGGTCTGGTATTCCCATCTCTTGAAGAATTTTCAACAGGGAGCGAAGTAGAAATAATGCTGGTGCTCTACCATCTTGAATGAAAAGTCAGCCCAGGTGGCAGTAGCAGTAAAGAACAGGCCTGCCAGTGCAGGAGAGGTAAGAGACACAGGTTCAATCCCTGTGTTGGGAAGATCCCCTGGAGGAGGACATGGCAACCCAATCCAGTATTCTCACTTGGGAAATCCCATGGAAAGAGGAACCTGGGGGCTACAGTCCATGGGGTCACAAAGAGTCAGACATGACTAAAGCGTCTTAGCACGTACTCACACATAGCTGATTTACAATGCTGTGCTAGTTTCAGGTATACAACAAAGTGATTTAGTTATACATAAATACATACATCTCTTCTTTTACAGATTCTTTTCCTGTGTAGGTTTTTATAGAGTACTAGTGCTATAAAGTAAGTCCTGTTGATATCTATTTTATAGTGGTTATATTCATGATCAGAAGTTATACTGGAGTAATTTTTAGTGATAAAATGTGTTTTCTAACACTTGAATTACTAAGGTCCTGTTTATTTTTCTCATTATTATTAATTTATGGTGCTCATTATTGTAAAGAATCTTCCTTTACAATTATCTCATTTAATTCTTTAAACAACCCTATAAGATAGGTGTCTTTCTTCATTTTTAGCTGCTTAAAGATAAAGTTGAAAGGGTTAAATATCTTGCTCAGGGTCAAATAGTGAGTGAGGAGTTATACTGGAGTAATTTTTAGTGATAAAATGTGTTTTCTAACACTTGAATTACTAAGGTCCTGTTTATTTTTCTCATTATTATTAATTTATGGTGCTCATTATTGTAAAGAATCTTCCTTTACAATTATCTCATTTAATTCTTTAAACAACCCTATAAGATAGGTGTCTTTCTTCATTTTTAGCTGCTTAAAGACAAAGTTGAAAGGGTTAAATATCTTGCTCAGGGTCAAATAGTGAGTGAGGAGTTCAAACCCAGGTTTGCCTCAGGAGCTTCAAAGCAACAGGGTAAAAAGTTTTTTAAAATAAGACGTGTAATTGGCACATGCTATCTGGAACTTATTGCAACTGGGTGTAACTAAGAAATGCAGGGGAAAAAATTCTCTTTTCAGAATCTCTTTCCGTAACAATCAGGGACCCACTCTCCACAGTGGGTAAAGAGATACATAGCATCTTTTCATGGCTGAGTAATATTTCATTGTATATATGTACCAAATCTTCTTTATCCATTCATCTGTAGGGTGGGACATATATATACATAGCACTGACATATATATATGTATGTGTGTATATATATATATCAGTTCAGTTCAGTTGCTCAGTTGTGTCTGACTCTTTGCGACCTCATGAATCGCAGCATGCCAGGCCTCCCTGTCCATCACCAACTCCCGGAGTTCACTCAGACTCACGTCCATTGAGTCCCTGAGGCCATCCAGCCATCTCATCCTTCCAACTCTCACATCCATACATGACCACAGGAAAAACCATAGCCTTGACTAGACGGACCTTAGTCGGCAAAGTAATGTCTCTGCTTATCTACATATATATATATATCTATATCTATATATATATATATATATATATATATTACCATGTATAAAAGAGATAGGTAGTGGAAACCCTGGTTATAGCACAGGGAGCTCAACTTGGTGCTTTGTAATGACCTAGAGGTTTGAGAGCAGGTGTGGGAGGGAGGCTCAGGAGGGAGGGGATATATGTATACAAGTAGCTGATTTTCTTTGTTGTACAGCAGAAACTAACACAACATTGCAAAGCAACTATACTCCAGTAATAGTAAAAAAACCAGATATGTAGCACCAAGGTACATATTTTCTTTTAAGCACTAAAAAGCATTACACTAGGACCTGTTTCTTTTCTGAACATTTTGTGATGAGCATTATATGAAATAGATGCTGAGTGGGAAGCAAGTAAGTGGATGTCACACTGACACATGCTTTCCTGCCCAGCATTGCCCCTTGCTCTGCCCAGCTCTTCCCCAGCAGCTGGTTATGCCTATCTCCTTCTCTAAAATCCATATGGTCTCAACATTGGTCTCAAAGTTTCTTCATTCTACTGTTTAAAGGTTAAGAGATGAAACTTCTAATGAAACTTCTAAATGAGGTTAAAGAAAACATCCTGTGCACCTGTTTCCATGTATGGAGTTCAACAGAGCCATTGTCAGAGCTGTAAGACCAAACTCCTCAAGAGTTGCCAAGGGTAATCCACAATTCAAAATGATTTCATAAAAACTTATTCTAAAGACAAGTCCAAGATATGAAGAGTCTCTGAGAACCTGGTCTGTGTGAAATTCATATACTCTATGCACAGCAGGGCAATATATTTAGCGAATAAAAAATATTGCTTTAAAGCTCCTGTGCCTGAATTTTCCCCTCTGTTTATTATAATTTTTATATTTGAATAAATAGCACATAGTATGGCAACCCTTTCCAGTGTTCTTGCCTAGAGAATCCCAGGGATGGGGGAGCTTGATGGGCTGCCATCTATGGGGTCGCACAGAGTTGGAAACGACTGAAGTGACTTAGCAGCAGCAGCAGTTATAAAGAACTCCCTGAACAGTATGAAAAAAGCAAAAAGATAGGACACTGTAAGATGAACTCCCCAGGTCAGTAGGTGCCCAATGCTCTGGAGAACAGTGAAGAAATAACTCCAGAAAGAATAAAGAGATGGAGACAAAGCAAAAACACACCCAGTTGTGAACGTCACTGGTGATGGAAGTCAAGTCCGAGGCTATAAAGAACAATATTGCATAGGAACCTGGAATGTTAGGTCCATGAATCAAGGTAAATTGGAAGTGGTCAAACAGGAGATGGCAAGAGTGAACATTAACATTTAAGGAATCAGTGAACCAAAATGGACTGGAATGGGTGAATTTAACTCAGATGACCATTATATCTACTACTGTGGGCAGGAATCCCTCAGAAGAAATGGGGTAGCCCTCATAGTCAACAAGAGTCCAAAACACAGTACTTGGATGCAATCTCAAAAAAGACAGAATGATCTCTGTTCATTTCCAAGGCAAACCATTCAATATCACAGTAATCCAAGTCTATGCCCTAGTCAATAACACTGAAGAAGCTGAAATTGAACAGTTCTATGAAGACCTACAACACCTTCTAGAACTAATATCCAAAAAAGGTGTCCTTTTCATTATAGGGGACTGGAATGTAAAAGTAAGAAGTCAAGAGATACTTGAAGTAACAGGCAAATTTTAGCCTTGGAGTACATAATGAAGCAGGGCAAAGGCTAATAGAATTTTGCTGAGAGAATGCACTGGTCATGGCAAATACCGTCTTCCAACAACACAAGAGAAGACTCTACACATGGACATCACCAGATGGTCAACACCGAAATCAGATTGATTATATTCTTTGCAGCCAAAGATGAAGAAGCTCTATAGAGTCAGAAAAAAACAAGACCAGGAACTGACTGTAGGTCAGATCATGAACTCCTTATTGCCAAATTCAGACTTAAATTGAAGAAAGTAGGGAAAACCACTAGACCATTCAGATATGACCTAAATTAGATCCCTTATGATTATACAGTGCAAGTGACAAATAGATTCAAGGGATTAGATCTGATAGAGTGCCTGAAGAGCCATGGACAGAGGTTCATGACATTGTACAGGAGGTGGTGATCAAGACCATCCCCAAGAAAAAAAATGCAAAAAGGCAAAATGGTTGTCTCGGGAGGCCTTACGAATAGCTAGAAAAGAACAGAAGCTAAAGGCAAAGGAGAAAAGAAAAGATATATGCATTTAACAGAGTTCTAAAGAATAAGCCTTCCTCAGTGACCAGTGCAAAGAAACAGGAAAACAATAGAATGGGAAAGACTAGAGATCTCTTCAAGAAAATCAGAAATACCAAGGGTACATTTGATGCAAAGATGGGCACAATAAAGAACAGAAATGGTATGGACCGAACAGAAGCAAAAGATTTGAAAAGGTAGCAAGAATACAAAGAAGAACTATACAAAAAAGATCTTCATGACCCACCTAGGGCTAAACATCCTGGAATGCAAAGTCAAGTGGGCCTTAGGAAGCATCACTATGGACAAATCTAGTGAGGGTGATGGAATTCCAGTTGAGCTGTTTCAAATTCTAAAAGATGATGCTGTTAAAGTACTGCACTTAATATGCCAGCAAATTTGGAAAACTCAGCAGTGACCACAGAACTGAAAAAAGTCAGCTTTCATTCCAATCCCAAAGAAAGGCAGTGCTAAAGACTGTTTAGACTACTGCACAATTGCACTCATCTCACACGCTAGCAAAATAATGCTCAAAATTCTCCAAGCCAAGCTTCAACAGTACATGAACCATAAACTTCCAGATGTTCAGGTTGGATTTAGAAAGGGCAGAGGAACTAGAGATCAAGTTGCCAACATCGTTGGATCATCAAAGAAAGCAAGAGAGTTCCAGAAAAACATCTACTTCCGCTTTATTGACTACAACAAAGCCTTTGACTGTGTGGATCACAAAAAACTGTGGAAAATTCTGAAAGAGATGGGAATACCAGACCACCTTACTTGGCTCCTGAGAAATCTGAACGCAGCTCAGGAAGCAACAGTCAGAACTGGACATGGAAAGACAGACTGGTTCCAAACCAGGAAAGGAGTATGTCAAGGCTGTATATTGTCACCCTGCTTATTTAGTTTATATGCAAATTACATCATCGGAAATGCCAGGCTGGATGAAGAACAAGCTGGAATCAAGTTTGCTGGGAGAAATATCATAACCTCAGATATGCAGATGATACCAACGTTATGACAGAAAGTTAAGAACTAAAGTGCCTCTTGATGAAAGTGAAAGAGGAGAGTGAAAAAGTTGGCTTAAGGCTCAACATTCAGAAGACTAAGATCATGGCATCTGGTCCCATCACTTCATGGCAAATAGATGGGCAAATGATGGAAACACTGACAGACTTTATTTTCTTGGGCTCCAAAATCACTGCAGATGGTGACTGCAGCCATGAAATTAAAAGACGCTTGCTCCTGGAAAGAGAAGCTATGCCTAACCTAGACAGCATATTAAAAAGCAGAGACATTACTTTGGCAACAAAGGTCTGTCCAGTCAAAGCTATGGTTTTTCCAGTAGCCATGTATGGATGTGAGAGTTGGACTATAAAGAAAGCTGAATGTCAAAGAATTGATACCTTTGAACTGTGGTGTTGGAGAAGACTGTTGAGAGTCCCTTGGACTGAAACATTCAGTCCTGAATATTCATTGGAAGTACTGATGCTGACGCTGAAACTCCAATACTTTGGCCGCCTGAGTGAAGAACTGACTCATTTGAATAGACCCTGATGCTGGGAAAGATTGAAGAGGGGAAGAGAAGGGGACTACAGAGGATGAGATGGCTAGATGGAATCACCGACTCGATGGACAAGAGTTTTGAGTAAGCTCTGGGAGTTGGTGATGGACAGACAAGCTTGGCATGCAGTAATCCATGGGGTCGCAAAGAGTTGGACATGACTGAGTGACTGAACTGAACTGAACTGAAAGAATTAGTTTCAAATGTGAAAGTGTAGGATAAGATCCATTTGAGTCTCTCCCTAACAAATAAATACAAAAGGCATAAATCTGCTTCTTTAGCCATGGACCCAAAACAAACTGCTATCTCATGAGCAGGTTATAAGTTTGGTAGTATGATCACTTTATTTCTGGAGAAAAGAATACAATAATCTCTTTCTTAGGCTATTGCAATATGTTTTTATATGTGGTATTTACAGCCTCACTGGAACCCTTCCACTCTGACTTTACAGTACAAAATCTATCTGAATCTCCGAGACTCAATCAAATATCACTCTTAAGGTATAGAATAGGTAAGTCTAGTAGCAGAAACCTCAATTGAAATTAAACATATAACTGTTTCCTTATTTGATATGTTGTTTCCTCATCTTCATCTTTATTCTTAATTATTCTGAAATCTCTCTGAGTTGAGGCCAAGATGGTTTTATTTTCTTACCAGTTGTTATTTAGCACTAATACTTAGCATGTATTAGGGGCTTGATAATTATCTACTGAATAAGTGAGTAAATTAGGACAGAGAAACTGATGAAATATGTTTGTGTCTTTTCTAAGTTTAAAAGGTTTTGTAACCCAGAAGCTACTAGAAAGTAACTGAGTACATGTGAAATACCAATTTGAATTTTAAATGAGGAAAAGGAGTACGTCACGGCTGTATATTGTCATCCTGCTTATTTAACTTCTATGCAGAGAACATCATGAGAAACGCTGGACTGGAAGAAACACAAGCTGGAATCAAGATTGCTGGGAGAAATATCAATAACCTCAGATATGCAGGTGATGCCACCCTTATGGCAGAAAGTGAAGAGGAGCTAAAAAGCCTCCTGATGAAAGTGAAAGAGGAGAGTGAAAAAGTTGGCTTAAAGCTCAACATTCAGAAAACGAAGATCATGGCATCTGGTCCCATCACTTCATGGGAAATAGATGGGGAAACAGTAGAAACAGTGTCAGACTTTATTTTTGGGGGCTCCAAAATATCTGCAGATGGTGACTGCAGCCATGAAATTAAAAGACGCTTACTCCTTGGAAGAAAAGTTATGACCAACCTAGATAGTATATTCAAAAGCAGAGACATTACTTTGCCGACTAAGGTCCGTCTAGTCAAGGCTATGGTTTTTCCTGTAGTCATGTATGGATGTGAGAGTTGGACTGTGAAGAAGGCTGAGCGCTGAAGAACTGATGCTTTTGAACTGGTGTTGGAGAAGACTCTTGAGAGTCCCTTGGACTGCAAGGAGATCCAACCAATCCATCTGAAGGAGATCAACCCTGGGATTTCTTTGGAAGGAATGATGCTAAAACTGAAGTTCCAGTACTTTGGCCACCTCATGTGAAGAGTTGACTCATTGGAAAAGACCCTGATGCTGGGAGGGATTGGGGGCAGGAGGAGAAGGGGACGACCGAGGATGAGATGGCTGGATGACATCACGGACTCAATGGACGTGAGTCTGAGTGAACGCTGGGAGTTGGTGATGGACAGGGAGGCCTGGCGTGCTGCGATTCATGGGGTTGCAAAGAGTCGGACATGACTGAGCTACTGAACTGAACTGAACTGAAGTGAATGAGCTTCTGTCACAATTTCCTGTGACTCAGAAACTCATCTGATGAAAATCTTTTACTATTTTACTCAATGCCTTCCAGAAAATAGAAGGAAGGCAGCAATTTGCTAGAATTTCACCAATGTTTGGTCAGACCAAAAATGTCTTTATTATTTTTAAAAATAAAATTATGGATCCAGGGATACAGTTACTTTTTCGAAGAGAATACATTGTTATATGGGGTAAAACTATAATGAGTTTATACTTGAAAAACATTAATTTTTAAAACACAACGAAAATTCTCTGTTACTTCAAAGGACATGTCATTTTTCCTTTTGGAAATGCTGTACTTATGAGAAATAGCAAAGATCCAAAAGAATCATTTTTCTCATAATTTTGTTAGTATTTTCTTTTCCTTTCCCCAGGACAAATTTGAGGAGTTTTCAAATTAGATTACCACCTTTTAACTGAAGTCTCTTTTCAAAACAAAGTTTTAAAATTCCTCCTATTCTTTTTAAATACAACTATGCTTTTTTAAAAAAGAATCAAGGTCAAAAGATATCTACTCAGGTTTCTCTATTCTGCTAAGATGGGTCAGAAACAAGTGCAAATAAGTGAAATATGTGAGAGAGAGACGTCAGTTAAAAAGGTAGCAAAGTGTGTGAGTGCTAAGTTGCTTCAGTTGTGTCTGACTCTTTGCAACCCCATGGACTGTAGCCCATCAGGTTCCTCTGTCCTGGAATTCTCCAGGCAAGAATACTAGAGTGGGTTGCCATTGCCTTCTCCAGAGGATCTTCCCCACACAGGGAAGGTAGGGATCAAAGCCATGTCTCCTACATCTCCTTCATTGGTGGGGATGTAAATTGAGCAGCAGTGATACATGTTTCTGAGCCACAACTTTTCAGAAGGGAGTGCTTTCTCTCTTTGAGCTCTCCTCCTGCAGGTTGCAAGGCGAGAGGAAGTGTCAACACTCTAACAGTGGATTGCCAAGATGGAAGTGGTTTAGTTTCTTCATTTATTACTTCGTAGAAGCATCTTTGCACACTAAATGAATAAGAAATGAATTTCCATGCAGTTTTAGCAGTTATATATTTTGAGTTTACTTATATAGAAGCTTAATCTGTCCCAATAAATGGATGCTGCTGTGTGTTTACTCTCGAAGTCATGTCCAATTCTTTTGTGACCTCACGGACTGTAATCTGTCAGGCTCCTCTGTCCATGGGATTTCCCAGGCAAGAATACTGAAATGAGTTGCCATTTCCTTCTCCAGTGAATAGATAGGATTTTACTAAAATATTAGAAAGGAAATAAAGATGTTGTTTCACTGAGAGAGAAAAATATTAGTAAATTTATGGAGCTATCACCAGAGGTTCGCAGTGGTCAAGAGTGGCTACAGGATCAGGGCATGCTTGTATGGATGGACAAGTTGACTGGGTTTAGAGGATGAAGCAGGGAGGATTGAGCAGATCCTGGAATATTGTATAAGTTAGTGTGCTTTGGTTGCAAGTGACAGAGAATTGAAACTGGATTTTTTTTTTTAAAGCAGTTTATTATCTAATAAAACAAGAAGTTCTGAGGAAGTACACCCTGGGCACATTGGCTAAGTCTTTGTAAACTGAAGTCTCTTATCTCTTTCCTTTTCCATGTGTTGACTTCCCCCTTAGGCTGAAGCCTTTCCAGATGAAATATTCAGATCTAACAGCATCTTGGGGGGAAAACAGTTGCTTTGTTACCTAAAGACATGTGTGGGGTCTGGCTGTTGCGGCTCAAAAGCCAATAAACAGGCCAGGTTGGTGAAAAGAATAGTTTGCTTTATTTCTGAGGCCAGCATCTGGGGGTTGGGCACAGATGTCTTCCCAAAGGCTGACTCTCCCTCATTACTGACAGTCAGTGGGGAAGAGCTTTTATAGACAGAGAAAGAAGGCTACATGCAGAAACGGTATAGTCATCTCTGACAGTCATTTTCAGATTGGTCATCAGTGGTCTGACCAGCATCATCTTGGTTGTTTTAGATACAGTTAATTTTCAGTGCAAAGGTCGATTTGTTTCCATTACTTTGAGGCCAACAGCTTATATCATAGCTACAGTCTGGTTATGATGTAGTTAAATCTCTACCTGGTGGGGGTTTCAGTATCTGCAGGGCACAGAATATGGCTCAGAATATTATCTTTAGCTTTTGAGAAAGAATTAAATGGCCCTGACTCTGTTTAATGACTACATTATTATTATTTGGTCTCCTTTGACTGTTTCCACATTTCTTACTTCTCTGATTAAACTTACTCTTTGACTAAAGCTTTCTACAGACAAAAGGCAGGGACAGGACATTGCAGGGTGGGCAGGTAAGGACCATAGGGTCCTGTTCTGTTTCAGTTTTCCCCATGACCACTTTTTAAAAGTGAGGGAAATTTTCCCAGTATTTTGTTTTTATCTCCATGATAAGCAAAAATGTAGGCGTATTTTGAAAATCTGGATACATAATCAGATTTTCACTTTTTAGATAATTATTTTATGTCCATAAACTCAGATTCTGAGTCTTTTTAATCTATTTCTGTTCTCAGGGTCTAATATTCCTCAGAGATCCCTGGATGACACTGTGGAATGAGGCAAATTTTCATAATCCTCTGAAACAGTGGTTCCCAACTGGGTTAGGGAACTTCAGAAAAGTCTGGAGACATTTGATGTTGTCTCAATTGGGAGAGTGCTGTCGGCTATTGGGATGAGGCTGGGGACACTGCTAAACATCTTACAGTGCACAGGAATCACCAAAAGAATGATCTGGCCCAAATGTCCATGGACCTGGAGTCGAGAAACCCTGCCTAAAGATTTTAATCAAGCCTATTTTGGTAAGTACCCTTACCAAAGGGCCATCCATTATGGAAACTGCAGTTATGCAGACATCTCCTAGGACTTTAGGGATTCTTAAAGACAAGTTGGCTAATAATAGCAAAGACTCAGAGACTAGATCTTAACTATTTTGGATAGATCTAGCTTTCATGTAAACCTTCAAATAAGCTGTTCCAAGCTTTGAAGATCCAAGACACGGGACCTGGGAGGCTCCCCTCATGAGCTGGCAGCCCTGTTGGTGATGTTGTATGCAGGCAATGCCAGCCAGATGATTTTACCCTAATCAAGATTTGTATGAACATGACATTTTGCTTATTCTGTTGCCTTTTTGTTCTTCTGATTCATAAACAGCAATAGCAGAGCTGAACAATGATCCCTTCTTGTTGCAGACACAGATGTGCAAAGTGTGTGAAGGGTTTCAATGAGGCCAGCAATGCCAAAACAATTCAGATTATACCTCATCTGCTGCACTCTAGGATTTTAGACTACAAAAGTGTGCAAACACTGTAACCCTTTATATTTATATTCAGTTGGTCTTAGGAGTGGCCACACAGCATTCTCCATAGGCATACACATTCAACACATATTAAAATCATCAAAAATGCTCTCTATAGGCTTAGGTAAAAACCTTTGACTCAACACCAGTGGATAATGTCCTATCAGAAAGTATAAGTTCAAATATTTGACCCAAAAACTTTTCTTGTACTTCCAGTTCTCCCTTTTCTGAATTTAGTAAAAAGGGTAACACTTTCAACATTTAACTGAAGTGTGTGTGTATGTGCTCAGTTACGTCTGACTCTTTACAAACCCATGAACTGTAGCCCATCAAGCTCCTCTGTCCATGGGATTCTCCAGGCAAGAATACTGGAGAGGGTTGCCATTTCCTCCTCCAGGGGATCTTCCCTACCCAAGGATCAAACCAGAATTTTCTGTATCTCCTGCATTGCAGGCGGACTCTTACTACTGAGCCTGATAGCTAAAAATATTAATTATAAGGGCTATACAGTGCAATATTTTGGCAATGCAGTCCAACCTATTATATAAGATAAGGGTCAAACTTTCCACAAAGAGCCAGACAGTAAATATGTGGTTTCATGGATCATATAGGCTCTTTTGAAACTACTCACCTGGAAACTAGACTCAATATCCTGTACTAACCTATAATGGGAGAGAATGTAAGAATACATATGTAAACCTGAATCACTTTTACTGTACACCTGAAACTAACACAACATTGCAAATTAACTTTACTTTAATAACAATGACTACTCAGCTCTGCTCTTGGAGCAAGAAAGCAGTCAGAAAATAGGCCAACGAATGAATGAGATGGACTCATTCTTTATTTATGGACTCTGAAATTCAAGTTTCATATAACCTCCTAGTGTCACAAAATATGATCCTTTTTTATTTACATTTTAACCATTTATAAATAGAAAAATCAGTCTTACCTCGCGGACCACAAAAACAGACAATGGGCTGGATACCCCACAGGCCATAGTCTTCTGACCCTTGATCTAAGGAACATACCTGTTTATATAAGAAAACATAAAATATAACACCAAGCAGAAGGATGATGGTTACAAGAAAGACAGGAGAGCTACTTTAAATTTCCATCTTTAGCCCCAAAGACATTTTGAATAAATCATTCTAATTTAATAGTAAAAATGATTTGATTAAAAAAATGGTATTACAGTGAATCTGTGATAATAATATTATACTCTTTTATTAAAAGGATAAATTTCAAAGAAGATTTAAATTCTTTGACAGTGGTCAGTTTTTTGATGGAGACGATGATGGATGGCTCTGAACAGTAATCAGGGAAATTCAATCAGGAATATTCTTCACACATCTTAAAATGTTTACCTCATATTTTCTTTGTGTGTCAGGCTATCAAGGGTTTGATTCATGGTACATCTATTGTAATTAAATAAGGTAGTAAAATTATTCCTAAATCTATTTTACTTAAGTGTCTGTGTTACTGTCATTAAGAATTAGAGGAAATTTGGTAAAGATATTCAAGTTACTTAAATCAGGTACGTACATCCTAAAATGTAAAAGTATCTATGGGTTCAAGGAATGGACTCCACGTCATGGACTATTCCCTTTCTTCTCTTTAAAAATATCCTAAATATGCATCTCAAAGATAACTGCTTGGATGAGTATTCCTTTGATCCACATAGACTTGCCCCAATAGGAGCCATTAGAATAAATGGGATTACTCCTTCCCTCCATAGATCAACATCTAATGAATGCTCATCCTTCTTGTCTCCTCAGCTGAATCCTGAAAATAGCAGTTATCAGGAGCCAATACTATCTGAGTCGACTGTTTTCAGTACCCGCCATACCATGGACAGAGGTGCCTCGTGGGCTGCAGTCCTCAGGGTTGCAGAGCTGGACAGGACTGAATGACTAAGCACTCACTCACACCATCTGAAGTCATGTCGGTTGCTATCATGTTTGCTGCTGCTTCTGCCTGAAAGCTCTTTGTCCCTTGTTATTCAAGAGTAACTGGAATATGAGGTTTCTCTGCTAGCCTAGACATCCCCTGGAGAAGAGCGTGGCTACTCACTCCAGTATTCTTGGAGAATCCCACGGACAGAGGAGCCTGGCTGGCTACAGTCCATAGGGTCACAAAAGAGTCGGACATGACTGAAACAACTTAGCACGTACCACTGGAATACAGTCTCCTTTAAGAAGCTTTTTGAGTACCTCATCCCTACATTCTTTCACTGAGGCCGTATCTGCTACAGTGAGTGATTTACTGTCATGAGCTTAGTGCTTTATGTATTCTGGCTCTCTATCTTGTGCTGTAAGCTCTCTGAGGACAGAAGTTTTCTAGCTTCAGCACGCAGCTTCGCACTGGATGTAGAGTAGAATTAAATATTAAGTGATCAGAAGGTTGGTCTTCTTGAATCTTGCATATTATTTTGGACCGTTTAAAAGGAAGTGCGTGTCTCCACTGAAGCTAATCACGTCTTGTGACTTGCTGTCAGAACTCTGCTGGGGGCCAAAACCCCTTCACCCCTTCCCTGCTGGAGCCCAAGAAAAACATGGAGCACACCCCTTTACTCCTAACCCACAAGCAGTTCCAGAATGTCTGTCCTGAAGAGGCTTAGAGAAGGAAATCTAACAAGAGGGTGGAAATGGGAAGAGGACCTGGAAAATGTGTCTCTTAGTGACAGTTGCCGAGCAGGAACAGTATTTTTCTCGGGTGCTTACTTGGAGTGGCTTTTGGGGGTTTTCAGAGACAACAGGGAGTTGGGCTGAAGCTCCTTCAGCCAACTCTTGTTTTAAAATGTTATGTTTCAGAGTGGCTCATTATACAATAAAAGGTAACTGACCCAAGTTGTAGATTTCATCCACTGCTATCGCCTCTTGATCCCTGCTACATCTACCAGCATAAAACTTAGGCTGTAAAACATAAATGGTTGTCCTCCATGGAAAGTGAAATCACAGAAGGAGATGAAAACGTAAGTGCAACTAAATTTATAGCATCGATATAGATTTTTCCTTGCATTGAACCAGGAAGTCTGAAAGATTAACAATCATAAAGAAGCTACTTTCTCCCAATGAAATGTATCTGCCTACATCTATACTACTGGTAGATTTAAATTTCTCCAAAAATCCTTTGAGATTCCTCTATATAAAAGGGAAACCTTAATTCTTTATTCCTTGAATGTGGGTGGACTTTGACTTGCTACTAACACACAGGATATCACAGAAGTTACATTATGCCACTTTGGGCTTCATCTATAAGCACTGTGGCTTCCTTCTTGCCCTTTCTCTTGAATTACTTGTTCTGGGCAAGCCAGTTAACATGTGATAACACTCAGGCAGCCCTGTAAAGGAGTCCATATGGAAAAAGAGTAAGGATTCCTCCCACAAGTACTTGAATAGCCGTCTTAAAAGTGGATCCTTCAGCCTCAGTCAAGTCTTCAGACTGACTGCAGGCTTGGCCAACAACTTAACTACAGCCACATGAGCAACTGTGAGAGAGAACTGCCCGGATTACTAACTCATTATAATCTGAAACAATGTTGTTGTCGTTTAGTTATTTAGTCTCTCAGTTGTGTCTCTCTCTTTGCAACTCCATGGACTGCAGCATGCCAGGCTCCCCTGTCCTTCAGTATCTCCCAGAGTTTGCACAAATTCATGTCCCTTGAGTCAGTGATAATCTCTAACCATCTCATCCTCTGTCACCCCCTTCTCCTTTTGCCTTCCATCTTTCCCAGCATCAGGGTCTTTCCAGTGAGCCAGCTCTTTGCATCAGGTTGCCAAAGAATTGGAGCTTCAGCTTCAGCATCAGTCCTTTCAGTGAATATTCAGGGTTGATTTACCCTAGTATTGGCTCATTTGATCTCCTTGCAGTCCAAGAGACTCGTATTTAATTGCCTACATGACATTCCACTAGGATGTGTCTCTGGCAGATTGCTTTCAAAGATGGCAGCAATAATTTCTCCCAAGATCCTTTGCCCTGTGACCATGATAGATAGATATATGTGCTCAGTCATATCCAACTCTGCAACCCCGTGAACTGTAGCCCGCCAAGCTCCTCTGTCCATGGAATTTTCAGGCAAGAATACTGGAGTGGATTGCCATTTCCTACTTCAGGGGATCTTCCCAACTCAGGGATCGAATCTGTGTCTCTGTACATGCACTGGCAGGTGGATTCTTTACCACTGCACCACCTGAGAATCCCATGGTATATGTTAACAATGGAATATTTCTTAGTCATAAGAAGAATGAAATGATGCCATTTGCAGCAACATGGATGCAACTAGAGACTATCATACTGATTGAAATAAGTCAGAAGGAGAAAAACAAATACAACATGATATTACTTACATGTAGAATCTAAAATATGACACAAAACCAAAACAGACTCACAGATGTAGAGAACAAACTTGTGGTTGCCAAAAAAGAGAAGAAGGTGGGGGAAGGATGGATTGGGAGTTTGGGATTAGTAGATGCAAACTATTATACATAAGAAGGATAAACAACAGGGTCTACTGTGTAGCACAGGGAACTATATTCAATATCCTCTGATAACCATAATGGAAAGGAATATGAAAAATAGGAAAGAGTATAACTGAATAATTTTGCTACACGGTAGAAATTAACACAACATTGTAAATCAATTATACTTCATAAAAATTTTTAAAAATCGACACATACCAACAGAACTGTTATTTTGAAGGGGACAGGATGAATTAGCACAACTGCTGGCTTCAGAACTGTACAACTTCAGCCACACATCCAGGGACCAGAAGCCAGGAGCTGCCAATGTCATGTCCAGGAACATAGCTGAGATAAATGCTGGCTCATTGGCCACTCTGAGTCTGCTAGATCCTTATGAGAAAAATGTGTGCCTTGCAGCCAATCGTCTGTCACTTAACTCATGTCTGAATTCAAGTCTTTCACGAGTATATATGGTTGGTGCAACCTATGTCACATTCAGAATGCCAGTTCAAGGGAATCTAAAATACAATTTTCAATTGTTGATCTCGGCAGTTAGAAGACCCACTAGAAGGAAGTTGGAATAGAGGTTAAGTATGTCAAGCTGCCATATCTGACCTTCTCCCCATCACATTTCTGCTACTCTGTCATGCCCCCTGTTAATTCTTTCATGAGATGTATCACAATTTATAATTACACGTGTGTGTGTATAAAATTTTCCATTCCTTGAACTTGTGAAAGAAACCTGCCCTTGAGTGCAGGAACGTTTTTTGTTCATGGAAGTACTTAGAATGGTGGTTGGCACGTGGCAACTCCAACCAATAGTTTTAGAATGGGAAATGAGCAAATACATAAATAACAAGTAAGCAGTCATTAAAAATAGCAGTCATTTTGTGATGCTGTCCCTCTGAGGGGTGTCCCTAGAGATATCACTTCCCCTTTGATGTGGCTTTCCTGGCCTAAGTGGTAGCCCCAGTCTGCAAGCACTTTTTTCTTCTAGTCTCTTAATTTACAGCCCCACCAGTATCTCCATCCTTTCCCCTTTCAAGAAGTTTCCCTCAGTCCTTGGTGAAAGTCTATTAGAGCCTGATAGCATCCCAGGAATTGGCTGAAATGGATTAATGTTGGCTTGTATTCTATTTTAAGGCTATATGTGGGAGAAGAAGAAGGTGGGGAGGGATTGGCTCCAATTCATGAACAAAAATGAATCTGGTGTTTGCATTTCTGCTTCAATCTATCTTTCCACCAATGAGGTGTGTGGACATTCTGGATCTTTCTTGAGATGGATTAGTAATCATATTTTTGGAACATAAACATTGCTTATCACCTTAGCTGACAATTTATTGAAGAAAGAATATTCCTCTATTTGAAGAACTCTGTCCCTTCCCAAGAGAATTCATAATTCCCAGTAATTGAACTGATGGGTATTATGTTCTTTCTTCCTCTTGAAAAGGCTTCCCTGATAGCTCAGTTGGTAAAGAATCTGCTAGCTGGGGAGAGTAGGGGCTCCTCTCTAGTTCGGGTGCTCAGACTTCTCATTGTGATGGCTTCTCTTGTTGTGGAGCACAGCTCTAGGACAAGCAGGCTTCAGTAACTGTGGCACGTGGGATCAATAGCTGTGGCTCCTGGGCTCTAAAGCACAGGCTCAATAGCTGTGGCAGATGGATTTAGCTGTTCTTTGGCATATGAGGTCTTCCCAGATCAGGGATCGAGCTTGTGTCTCCTGCCTTGTCAGGCAGATTCTTTACCACTGAGCCATCAGGGAAGACCTATTTAATTATTTTGATACATTTCAGTAAATTTGTAGAGAGAATAAAATTGTGGGGATGGAAGGAATGGGGTGCAGATCATTTCTTACCAGAACACCAATAAGGGAGGTCCGAGGGTAGTTTATCTAGAGTTTATTCTCTGTCATTGGTCCCTTATTCACTGGGATTATGTTTATTCTACAGCTTTTCTATAAAAGAAGCAATGCAAGAAGTAAAAGCTAATGACCAGCCTCCCACCTGCATCTAAGGTCTGTTGGACAAGTGAGTTAGGTACTTTGTATTCTCTTTTCTACCTTTAATCACAGATCCCATCTCATCTCAACATATTAGATAAAATATGTTCTCCCTGTCATTGAATCTCTGTGCGCTACTGCTAAGTTGCTTCAGTCATGTCCGACTCTGTGTGACCCCATAGACAGTAGCCCACCAGGCTCCCCCGTCCCTGGGATTCTCCAGGCAAGAACACTGGCGTGGGTTGCCATTTCCTTCTCCAATGCATGAAAGGGAAAAGTGAATGTGAAGTCGTTCAGTCGTGTCCAACTCGTTAGTGCTTAACTAACATTAAACTTACCTCCATAATCCTTTACAGGGAGATAGCTACCCACTCCAGTATCCTTGCCTGGAATTCCTTGGATAGATGAGGCTGGTGGGCTATAGTCCATGTGGTTGCAGAGTCAGATACGACTGAGTAACTAACACTTACATTTTTCAACCTCCGTAAACCTAATCAATGAATGTGGTCCTACCCAAGGGCCATAGGAAAAGAAAAGGGAAACAGAAGTATAGTTAACAACTCAGAAGAAATCTGAGGAATAAACTTTTAAAGAGGGAAGATGAAACTTTGGAAGCATAAGCATACAGTTGTTGCTTCAGACTCAGAAAAAAAAAAAACAAACAAACCCAAAAAACAGTTCTATATTTGTTTCTAAAAGCAAATACAGAATTTGGATTATGATCAATTCCAGTTTACAAACAGATTCATAAGAAAATGAATCTGTAATTGGGGATAGGAAAGAAGAATCAAGATGAGGAATTCACCTAATTGCAATATGATACAGAGATGAGGGTGGTCATCTGTCTTTAAATACTGAATATATGCATGCTCAGTCACTCAATTGTGTCAGATTCTTTGCCACTCCATAGACTGTAGCCCAACAGGCTCCTCTGTCCATGGGATTTTCCAAGCAAGAATACTAGAGTGGGTTGCCATTTCCTATTCCAGGGGATCTTCCCAACACAAGGATCAAACCCACATCTCCTTGCACTGACAGGCAGATTCTTTATCACTGAGCCACCATTATGACTGATCTGTTGAAACAGGCACACCTTAAAGAAAGAAAGTGAAATGAAAGTGAAAGTTGCTCAGTCATGTCCAACTCTTTGCAACCCATGGACTATACAGTCCATGGCATTCTCTAGGCCAGAATGCTGGAGTGGGTAGCCTTTCCCTTCTCTAGGGCATCTTCCCAACCCAGGGATCAAACCCCGGTCTCCAGCATTGAGGGCAGATTCTTTACCAGCTGAGCCACAAGGGAAGCCCAAAGAAAGAAAGGTTGTTTAGACTTTATATGCAAGCACAGGATGTTCATTAATCTTCGTAAAAGTAGTGCTGCTGCCCGAAGATATTAACCACGACTTCATGTGAAAATAGGTTGAGTGTGTGAAGAAGGCTCATTTCTGATGGTGCCATCTTGGTGGAACCATTCTAGGTCTCACGGCTGGAAATATGACAAGGAAACCATCACTGCACCATGAGAGGCCAAGGCCTGCAGTGCTGTGCAGCTCCATCCTTCTAAAGCAGTCAGCACCAGGAATGAGAACGCCCAAGACTTAGGCTTTGGTCAGAGTGGGTAGATTGCAAAATAAATGTTGATCTTTGGGGTTAAAGAGAAACTCGGGAGCTTACTGTCCAAAACCAAGAAGAGTACTTGAAGCTTTGAACCTTCTTTTCAGAGTCTAGAAGTCACACATAGGAGGCTTTAAGTTTATGCTAAACTCTGCAGTCTGTGATGGACAATAATGTGGTTTCTGTTTTTGCTTGCTAGATTGCCTGTCTGTGTTTATTTGTGGGTTGCAGCTAACTGATCATACACCGTATCTGTTCCATTGTGGTAGACCAGTGCTATTTGCTTTGTTATTTTCCTGGAGGTTGTTTGCAAAGTGTTTCCAGACGTCAAACAAATGGTTTATCCCAAGCACTCTTGTTTTCTAAGCACTGAGAGCACCTTCTCTCTCAAATTGGGTTAAAACTAGAATCTGTTGATTTAGGTGGTTAAAAGTATATAAATGGAGGACGTGGATAGATGGATGTATGGATGGATAGTTTAGATGGATAGATAAATGATAAATCCATAGATAAATAGGATAGGATATATCAATGATCTAACTTTTTAAATAATTTGTTTATGAATCCCGGGAATTAATTCTGGAGTTGTATGTTAGGAGAGCACGGGGGAAAAGGATAACAAGCAGAGAAGAGCATAAAAGGGAGAGAGAGAGGCAGAGACCAAGAAATGGAGTGAAAGTCAGCTCAAGTGGGTGACCATAACCTCTGGCAAGACATCAGACAAACAAGTTCAACCCAAAGTCAATTTAACTTTATTGGACCACACTGTCTCAGGCAATTAGAAAAATATTTGTAAAAACATCAGATGAGAAAAAGGAACGTGGAGCCCAATAATGCGAAACAATGTTTATAAGAGAGAAATCATGAAGTGGGAAGAGTAAACACAATTATTCTATCAGCACCTCCTGTTCTTCTAAAGATTACTTAACTTACATGGAGAGAATGCCTTCAAACAAACAGCCAAAATAGTTTCTCTCTAGCATACTCCTACCCCCAAAGGAGTGAGTTTTAAGACCTCTAACTCTCCCTAAGAAAACAACAAACCCTGAGAAATTTTCAATTTTGAGGAATTAGAAATAATTACAGACTAGATTCCATGAGCTTATGGATAATTTTTAAATCAACTGATAACCCCAAGCCAAAGATAAAAATAAAAATGGTCTTTATAGTTCCTATTTTGCCCTTGCTTTTCACTTTAGTGAAAAGGTAACTCACAACCCACACAAGTGACAGTCCCCAAGCTGAGACTGTAATGGTAAGTTTATCTGGAGGAGAGATTGCACACAAACTCTTCATCCAAATGGGCTTTCAAGGGTCTTCATAGCTCAAGTCAACTGAACTCACCTCAGTGTGGTATTGCATAGTTTAGCTTCTTTTACCAAGTCTTACAAATTGCAGTAACTGAGTTATCTCATGCAGGTGGAAAACATGAAACGTTGTATATTTTGTCATCTTCCATCATACACAAAACACACACACACACTCTTCATGGTCTGCACTTCACTCATGTCTGATAAATAGTGGTCCTGCATATCTGACTCCTCCAAATTCCTTTTTTGCAGCCAGGCCTGTTCTCTTTCCAGAACATTCTTGGTATTACCTAGTGTCCATGGGGTTGCAAAGAATCAGACACAACTGAAGTGACTTCACACTCACACACACCCACACATGCACACATTCTTATCTAATCCTTCCAAATCACTAAATTCTCTAGCCACTACTGAAAAAAAATTGATGGTATAGTTTCCTTCTCAGACAAAAATATACTATCTGTGTAAAAACAAAATGAAATTTATGGTGTAGAAATCTTCCATTTCTGCCATGGACCTTCCAGTTAACAGGCCAACCCTCAGGTCAATTCTGCTTCTCTGGGAAAACAGTATGCATCAAAATCTATATTTTAAAAATATATTTTAAAATATTAAATAAACTATTTAATATAATATATAATATATTTAATATAAAACAAACTATTAAAATATATTTTAAAAATACTATTATGGAATGCACACACAGATATATTTCATATAGTATGAATCCTAGAGAAAAAAGTATCCAGATTTCTAAGATTTCAAATACCAATTATATGCTTGAATATTTCTAGTCTGAGGTTTTGTTTGTAACCATCATTTGCTCTTTAAAATCCAGTGAGCCTTGTGACTTTTTGAAACTTATTTTAAAGGAAAGGGAACCATTCTCTATGTGTTTACTATGATTATGTATAACAAGTAGTAGAAAAATTTGGAGACTAATAGAAGGAATGTTTCTCTGGGAAAACAGTATGCATCAAAATCTATATTTTAAAAATATATTTTAAAATATTAAATAAACTATTTAATATAATATATAATATATTTAATATAAAACAAACTATTAAAATATATTTTAAAAATACTATTATGGAATGCACACACAGATATATTTCATATAGTATGAATCCTAGAGAAAAAAGTATCCAGATTTCTAAGATTTCAAATACCAATTATATGCTTGAATATTTCTAGTCTGAGGTTTTGTTTGTAACCATCATTTGCTCTTTAAAATCCAGTGAGCCTTGTGACTTTTTGAAACTTATTTTAAAGGAAAGGGAACCATTCTCTATGTGTTTACTATGATTATGTATAACAAGTAGTAGAAAAATTTGGAGACTAATAGAAGGAATGGCTACATGCCTATTGTGAGGGAATATTGGAAATATAGAAATACCAACTAGATGATAAGTCAACATCCATATTTTCATACACTCATGTGTGTATCCATGAGTTTGTGTGTGTGTGTGTTTTTTCTGTACCATTCTGCTTTAAATAGCTTTAGAATTTGAAGTATTTATTATGCCCCCAGGCCAAAACAGTGGACGGAGGGAAGCTTCCATGGGCATCTGGTCACTTTTTACCTACTATTATTGAATTGCTGTTCTTGGAAGAGACTGATGTGGTAAAACATTTCTGTTAATTTCCCCTGAAGAATGTCACGTTGGGTAATGTTCTGTGGGTGGTCATGTAATGAGACACTGGTGTCTGTCTATGACACATACTGTATATGAAAGGAGGCGTAGATAAAGGTAACTTGAATTCCATCCCTCTCTGTTTATGCGATGCTTATCACCATGCTATCTAGACACCCAGCTGAGAAGCTTTTCAACAAGGAAATTTTCTGCTCGGTTTCATTGAAATCCATGGACGATGAGTCTGGGCAGGCTCTGGAAGGGTTAATAGGCACACATGCTTCTGGGTAGTCAGAGACGAAAATGGATTGACCCAAGTGGCAACAATTTCCCCATTTCCAAAAATGTAAGCAACTGCTTCAGTGGAATACCACTGGAAATGAATATTCTATATTATAAACATACTCTAAGTGCATTTGCAGGCATCTAACTGTTTAAACTGTTTTTTACCTAAACCAGTGACTTTTGTAAAGATATAGCTATTCAAAATCCCTGTTTATTTTGAATAGTAATAGCATGGAAAATTTCAAAGGAAAATATTTGGCTATGTTTCCGTAGGAGAGAGCAAATTCTTTGAGTGTATGTGTTGTGTGTATGCATATGGGCACAGATAATATATTTTACTTTTAAAAGCATTAAAAGTATATATTCCTTTTTTGAATATTAATGTAACTTTCAATAACATTGGCTCCATGATATTTTCTTTTTTGTGTCCCATGATAGAATTGACACAATACAGCATGTTGTTGACTAAGACTAAATATCAGTGAATTCAACTGAACTTTTTACAAAGTCAAATAATAACAATAATGAGTCTCTTAGAACATCTGTATTTTCTTTTGGAGAGTCTTCACTTCCTTCCTCTTTCTACCCTCTAACTTCCTTTGTTTTCTTTTAGTCTTGAACTGTAACTGGGACATTCTGGAACATAGATTTATTCTTCTTGACCTCAGCTGTGATTAATCCACCCGAGACCAAGATCAACTTCTGGCTAACACTTGTTCCCTCTTCTTTATATCAGTAATGCAGACTCACCCATTTGTATGCAGTATCTGCCCTAAGTGTAGTTGAAAAGAAAATCCAGAGAGCAAAGATGCAAGAATTATCTGTGACTGATTTAACAAACACATGTTGGGTACCATTTATGGCCCTAGTTAGACAGTATTTTTAATGGGTGGATATTAATTTTACTCCATGTGAAACTCAGAAATGCAGATGAGGTTTAAGAGGATGATGAATGGCTTACAGTCCACATTTGTAGGTCCTGTTCTTATTCCTCCACCATATGGTATAGAAGCAAAATTACAGTTTTCTTTGGGTGGGAGGAGGTACTCAGGTAAATTAATCAAACACACTGGCAGCTAGGATGAATGAAACCTTAGTTAACACTAAAAACCTCATTGGAACCATTAGTTCTGACCTCTTTATCAAAACTTTTACCCAAGCTGCTAAGAATTAACAAGATTGATGAATCTGAATTTCAGCTTTTGCCTTTTTCTACTGGTTATTTGTCAATCAGTAGCATTCATTGAGAATTCACTACATAGAGAATATTGTGCAGACTTGCAGCCTCCAACTCTGTTGAGGAAAAACTACTTTAAGGAATATTAACAGGCTTCTGGAGACAAAGTTGCTACTTTTGCAATTAAGTTAGTTCAATGGTTAAGATATGGATTTCTTTTTACAATAAGCCTTCTCAGAGAATCTAATCTTCTAACACAAATCTAATATTTGTCAATATAAAAGAGGATTTAGTATTCAATGCATCCCTTTGTTATCCAAGCACAAATTAATATTTCTTGGAAATAGCATTCTGCAGATTTCAAAAAAGGGGGGGCTGTGGTCACTCCTTTCAGAGAGGGTGTTAATATTTCTGTTGTAAAGGTGATTACAGAACCAATGTTTTTAGGGTATAAAAGGTCAAAAATTGCTTAACCCAGTGGTACTCAAGCCAAAGTGAATATTAAGTTTTCCTTGGATACCATTAAAAAATAAAATTCTCAAAATATGACCCTCCCCCAAACTTATGTAGAATTTAGGGGAATAGAAGCAAAACCCTCAAGGTTGTGGAAAACACTGTCCAAGCCAATCCAATCAAAGCACAAGTGAGACCAACAGCCTTTTAAAGAATCTCCAGACCTCATTGCCCAGGCATCACTGTTCAATGGCAAATAACTACATCCCTGTCCATCCCCCAGTGTACTAGAGAGATGTCCTGAACTCACAGTCTAGCAGTAGTAACAGCAACAGGGATGCAAATAGTTCTGCAAAGGATGAGCTACACCTGTCTAGGACTCTCAGAATTTGTGCTAGAAAATACAGAGATAATGGAGTCACTACATCAAGGCCACTGATGTTGATGTATGGGGAAAATTCAGGAGACAAATTGGAACCATGATGGTTTTTGAAGTTAAAACGAAGCAGAAGCTAGAAAGAAACAGCTGTGAAATAAGGGGGAAAAAAAAGTAAACAGAATATACGAGGACACTGAACCATCATAGAATTTCTAAAACTATGGTTTAGAATTTGGGATTAACATATACACCTCATCATACCTAAAACAGATAAAACAATTAGGTAAAAACTAACCCACTCCAGGTTCTTGCCAGGAGAATCCCAGGGACGGGAGAGCCTGGTAGAATGCTGTCTATGGGATCACACAGAGTCGGACACGACTTAAGTGACTTAGCAGTAGCAGCAGCAACTTTTACCTATTGGAAAGACTTCACAGAGCAGCTAAGAAATAAATCGTCTTTGCAAATATAAAAGGGTAAAACAAGTTTGGAGAAAGACAGGGGCCAGTACTTCAGGGAAGTGTATAGACTTGGAGTTAAAAAGGTCATGCACACAATGATACTCTGAAGGAGGGTGGGGAGAAATGAACGGCCAAATCAAGAGGCATTTGTTGATTGGTGCCGTGGCATAAAATCCAGGACCTAGACTTTAAGTATGGGTCAAGAATTAAATAGGAAAAAGATCACCTTGTTAAAATGTCATTATTTTAAAGCTTTTTGTTGGTGTTAGCTCTTCAGTCACTAAGTTGTGTCCAGCTCTTTGTGACCCTGCAGACTGAAGCGTGCCAGGTTTCTCTATCTTCCACTGTCTCCCAGAGTTGATTCAAACTCATATCTGTTGAGTTGGTGATGCTATCTAACTACCTCTTCCTCTGCTGCTCTCTTCTCCTTTTGTCTTCAATCTTTCTCAGCATCAGGTCTCTTCCAATGAGTCAGCTCTTTGCAGCATGTGGCCAAAGTACTGGGGCTTCAGTAACAGTCCTTCCAATGAATATTCGAGGTCAATTTCCTCTTGGATTAACTGGTTTGATCTCCTTGCAGTCCAAGGAACTCTCAAGAACCTTCTCCAGCACTGCAATTTGAAAACATCAATTCTTCAGCGCTCGGCCTTCTTCACAGTCCAACATTCCCATCCATACACAACTACTGGAAAAAACATAGATAGCTTTAACTATACAGACACATATTAAAAACTGACAACCTTTAAGGTCAAAAAATGAAGATGATGGCATCTAGTCCCATCACTTCATAACAAATAGATGGGGAAATGATGGAAACAGTGACAGACTTTATTTTCTTGGGCTCCATAATCATGGCAGATGGTGATGTAGCCATGAAATTAAAAGAAGCTTGCTCCTTGGTAGAAAAGCTATGACAAACCTACACAGCATATTAAAAAGCAGAGGCGTTACTTGGCCAACAAAAGTCCATCTAGCAAAGCTATGGTTTTTCCAGTAGTTATGTATGGATGTGAGAGCTGGACCATAAAGAAGGCTGAGCCTCAAAAAAATGATGCTTTTGATCTGTGGGGCTGGAGAAGACTCTGGAGAGTCCCTTGGACTGCAAGGAGATCAAACCAGTCAATCCTAAAGAAAATCAATCCTGAATATTCATTAGAGGAACTGATGCTGAAACTGAAGCTCCAATACTTTGGCCACCTCATGCGAAGAGCTGACTCATTAGAAAAGACCCTGAGGCTGGGAAAGTTTGAAGGCAGGAGAGGGGGACAACAGAGGATGAAATGATTGAATGGCCTCACCAACTCAATGGACATGGGTTTCAGCAAACTTGGGGAGATGGTGAAAGACAGGGAAGTCTGGCATGCTGCAGTCCATGGGTCACAAAGAGTGAGACATGACTGAGCTACAGAAAAACAACAGCCTTTAAGGTACAGTGTTGACCGCTTTCTACCCTTTGACATTTAATCCTCCAGCACATAGGAAAAGCAGGGATGAACAAGTATGCCCATATGCTGGGAAGAAATGGAAGCCAAGAGATGTAAAATTTTGCCCGAGACTGGTAAGAATTTAGGTTAAGACTTAAAACACAGACCTGAATTCTTAGGCTATAGTGTGCGTGTTACATTTTCATAGGCAAAATAAATGCAAAGCTAGCTTCACAGTGAAAGAAATCAAGAGGCTTTGTTAATCCACTTTCTAGATCCTGAAGTTTCTGTTTTGGAAGAGTTAATTTTTTCTTATTAAAGTTGATACAATAAAATTATGCAGGAGTAAAAGTTTGGAAAAGAGCCTGCAAGTTTATGGAAACCACACTATAGGAATTAAAGAATCTGAAGTGTTGCAAGATTAGAAATTTGTGTGTTATAGCACATTTATTCAAACTGGAAAGTTTATTGTTTAGTGAAAAATTAGTGCTTGAAACTGATAAATTAACTTAAACACCAGCATGAGGTGCTATTTTCAGCACATTCCTAAAAAAACTTTCAAAGACTATGTTTTCTCTGAAAATATATAATAAAATAGAATTATTTATAGGAAAAAATTAACTAAAGGATGTGTCAACCATTTTTCAAATCAATCTATCCTTTTCAAATGCTTCATCCATGTGTCAAGGAAACATATGTTTAATAGAATTCTCTATTTTTTTTAAAGAACTTAGAGGGGATCTTTCTCATTGCATCTTAGAGCAGAAGAAACATAAATCTATACACACCGAGGAAATCAGAATTGAAAGAGACATGTGTACCCCAGTGTTCATCGCAGCACTGTTTATAATAGCCAGGACATGGAAGCAACCTAGATGTCCATCAGCAGATGAATGGATAAGAAAGCTGTGGTACATATACACAATGGACTATTACTCAGCTATTAAAAAGAATACATTTGAATCAGTTCTAATGAGGTGGATGACGCTGGAGCCGATTATACAGAGTGAAGTAAGCCAGAAAGAAAAACACCAATACAGTATACTTACACATATATATGGAATTTAGAAAGATGGTAATGATAAACCTGTACGCAAGACAGCAAAAGAGACACAGATGTATAGAACAGCCTTTTGGACTCTGGGAGAGGGAGAGGGTGGGATGAGTTGGCAGAGTGGCAGTGTAACATGTATGATATCATAAGTGAAACGAATCACCAGTCTAGGTTTGATGCAGGATGCAGGATGCTTGGGACTGATGCACGGGGATAATCCAGAGAGAGGGTGTGGGGCAGGAGGGGGGAGGTGGGGGTCGGGATTGGGAGTTCATGTACACTCGTGGCTGATTCATGTCAATGTATAGCAAAACGAATACAGTATTGTAAAGCAAAACAAACTAAAAAAATTAAAATTAATTAAAAAAAAAACCACCCAGGATGACAGAAAGTATTGTTAGGACAGGAACTTTTTAAGGATGGGAGTGATAATCACCCTCCTGGCTAAAGACACGGAGGATAAATACAGGAGGTGAACGGTTTAGCTTAAGCATCTATGATTATGTCTCACTTCAACCTTCATTATCTATTCTGACATTGTTGATGTTGTCTAAGCTTTTGTTTCTAAGTTTGTAACATGGAAAAGAAAAGTGTCTAGAAGCATTTTTCAGATCATATATATATATATATATTCCTGCTAATTTTTATGTTATATGTCATTGAAAACACACAAGAACCAGAATCTTTATTCTCTTTTTGAGTTAAGGGTACATTATGCAGACATGTTTACTCTGAGTTGTAGGAACATGAGAAAATAAAGGAAAGAAAAGAGAATGTAAGTTCTCTGAGAGTCTAGGTCACATGAATTCGGATGATTCCAATTACTTTGCTATGCTTGAATTTATCTATCTATACTCAAAAGCCATGTGCTTTTGGAAACCTCTATAATAATACACCACATGTAATCACAATTACATAATTATGCAATATAAAAACGATTACTTAAGTAACATTACCGGTTAACCCTGGTAATTACCTGTACATGTATGTGGGCAAAACAGTTGATTTGAGTGAGGAAGACAACTCTGCTTGAAATTGTTTTTATGATAAAATTGTGGCAGTTCCAAAAAAAAAAAACCACTCAAAAACTAAAAAGGCACAGCTTTGATTGCTTGGCCTGTGAATAAACTTTCCAGAATGCTTCTCAGATTTGGCACAGCATAATGTTGCAAGCCAAAGAATCAAAGACAACTCACTGAAGAAAATGTGTATGAGGTTGGTAAATAATTCAGCCAGACATTTTAGGCTGATTTGAAACTTTAAACAGGAGATATTCTAATTGAGGGTAAAGTTGAAAAACTCGATTTGTGTACAAGTGAAATCATGCTTGCCCCATCTAATAATAGGGTGACATTAGCTAGATAAGGTCATCTAGAATCTGTGCCTCCCAGAAACTGGAACTGCAGTTACAATAGACATGGGAGGACCAGAAACTCAGAGCTGTTTTCTGAGGAGGCAACATGTCACTTAGACTTAATCCTCATGAGCAGCTCCCTCCAAAAATATTTCAGTGTTTTGAGTTGTGCTCTAGGCTGTGTGAGCCATTGGGTCAATTTAGTTGAATGAAGCATCTGTCTTTCAAGAAAAGAAAGAAATGTAAGCTCACCAGTTTAGGGAAGAATAAGTTAAATAATTTAATTGAATTGACCTTTGCTTAGTCAAAGAGGACCCCAAGCGTTGGCTAGGGAGACAGAGCCAGAGAGCCGCTGAGGTGATGGTTTACTTGATGCTCGATCAACGGCTTACGCTTAGGGACATTGCCTAGAGGTCAAACCAAAGGATGATCCTTCAGTTGTAACAAAAAATAAAATGCTGATGGTGATTACACCATTACATGTTAAGAAAGGGCTCATTCGGTGGAAAGCTTTTTATTTTTTTCCTGCTTTATTTTGCTTTGCATAAATAGACTTCATCTTAAAATCTTGCTCAAAATTTAATTCAATGTGCTTTTCTCTTTGCTCCTAAACTTGCTGAAGAGATGGACTGCTCTACTGTCCATAAACATCAGTACACGGTATCAAAACAATTTATTTATTTAATAGAAATTGACCTTTCCCCTTATATGTAACTTGGTCCTCTGATCTATCATTACTACAAGGTTCTTAGAATTTCTCAGCTAAAACATGCATAGTAAGCTATATTTATTTTAACAAGAATATTTCTTTGTAATGAGTGCTGGAAAAGTAAAGATAAGCCAAATATACTAAGCAGCAGATAAATCAAATTAAATTTAGCTGAAGAGAAGTTTAGAAAATTGACATTCACCCCCAAACCAGCCTTTGCATTACAAAAAAAGACGCAAATGCAAACATCACGTAGAGTGAATTCCCAACACTGAGTGTCAGTTCTTTCCAGCTGTTTAGGTATGTGGCAAGGAAATGACCCATGGCCAAGAAAAATACACTCGTTGGTTCTGCAATCTGCACTAAATAATCTGAAGTAGGGGCAGCCACACAAGTTCTAACACTTGTGCGCTCACATAGGGATTCCTCGGAAAGGGGGTTAAGAAGGCACAGGGAGATAGACTGGTCTGTAGGGAAGAAAAAGAGAAAGAAAAATCAAAGAATGAGATCTGAAATTCTCCAGATACTAGCATATGAACTCGTATTTTTTTTTAATCCAGAAACAAAAGACAAATAAAGTCATCTTAATCTTACTAATAAAAGCCTTGCAAAACTTGACCAGTAAAAACAGAGGTACATCCTAAAAAGACAAAGAAAATCAACAAAAAGCTTATCTGAGCTGTTCGGATTTAAGGGACATTCAGTTTTCCTTTTGATATGGGAATATTATTTTCTTTACATTTACAGAAAAACGAATACCAGGTTAAGAGGTACTCATTGGTAAGTAATTATATCCTTTGTTAGGTGGACAATGATATAACTTTGATGGGTGGTCTAGTGCTCACATTTTTAAAAAATTTATTAATTGATTGATTTTTTTAAATTTTTGACTGTCCTGAGTCTTTGTCGCTGCACAGTTTTTCTCTAGCTAGCTGTGGCAAGCGGGACCTACTCTCTCTCTAGTTGCAGTGCGTGAGCTTCTCATTGCAATGGCTTCTCTTGTTTCAGAGTGTGACCTCTGGGGCACACAGGCTTCAGCAGCTGTGGTCCTGGGCTCCAGGGCACAGGCTTATTAGCTGTGGCTCAGGAGCTTGCTTTCCCCTCGGCATGTGGGATATTCCTGCACCAGGGATCAAACCCATGTCTCTTGCACCAGCAGGCAAATTCTTTACCACCGAGCCGCCAGGGAAGAACTCTAGTGCTCACTTTTTCCAGTGCTGTAAGTCATTCAGCGTTGACTGCAACATTTTGGGCCAAGTCTGATTTTATAAAAGTGATGTTCAGTAAAATGATGGGAGGGCTTCCCAGGTGGCACAGTGTTAAAGGATTCACCTGCCAATGCAGGAGACACAGGAAACGTGGGTTGCATCTCCAGGTCAGGAAGTTCCCCTGGAGCAGGGAATGGCAACCCACTCTAGTATTCTCGCCTGGAAAATTCCATGGACAGAGGAGCCTGGCAGGCAACAGTCCATGGGGTTTCAAAGAGTGAGACATGACTGAGGGACTGAACACACACACACAAGACGGTGGGAGAATGTAAGCTTATCCTAAAAGGGAAATCTGTGTTTAGTAGGAGTCCAGAGCAAAGTCAAATTAGATTCACAAAATGCATTACACATTCATAAGTATAACTTGGTTGTTATAGTGCTTTATAGCTTTCAAAGGCTGTCCCATTGGTTATCCGTTTTGATGCTCAAAAAAACTGTTATACTGGAGAAAGTTATTATCATCTCTACCTTGCATATGAATTAAAAAGTTCAAAGAATCTCAGTGACTTTTCTCTCTTCTCTCAGATCCCTTCTTGGAGCCCAGGGTGGTTGAGTGTCTGGGGAGGGTGATCAGGAGCCTTGGACCCTTTGCACCCTTTTTACCACTTTAGTTATTTGGAGGTCACTATGGATACATTTGTTACCTGCCTGTTTTGAATGCAGTCTTTGGCCCAAAGCTAAACATGAAGTAGAATGAGGACCATGGGTGTAGTCTGAACTTAGGCTGTGTGGTGCTGTTTAGAACCTAGCCAGAGACACATAGACATGGCTGAAGCCAGGGCAGTCTGTCTGAAACACACATGTGAAATAGAGAAAGATCGTGAGCAGGTCAGAATGGAAAGCATAAACTTAAACATTATGCTCTGTCCCACCTAACTTGTTTTCTGCTAAGCTAATGCTTCTGTTGTACACAATATTTATTTTTTTCAAAATAATTTTTATGATTATCTTTTAAGGGTTTAGACAACAGTCCAATTCCCCTGAAATGTAATCTCCCCATGGAAATGCTTGGTGAGTCCATCATCATATAATTGTTTAAGCCAAGCACTATGTTTGCCTGATAAATTCAAGGCAAGGTTTTCTGAAAAACCATGAAACTGTCTCATCTTAGAAAGGTTAAGAGGGTGGTTTGGAAATCAGATTGCCTTGTATTCGAATGCTGCTTGTGAAATGAGTGGTGTTTGGTAAATTATTCAATCTCCCTTTCTTTAGTGAGGAAACTGAAAAATGAAACTGAAAAAAATGGAAATGGTTAAAAAGGATGCCCATTTCATAGCAATTTTGTTAGGTTAAATGAAGCAATCCACATAAAGCATTTAATGGATGTTCATAATACGAGCTCTTATTTGGGAGGATTTTTTGAGACACAAGCAAAATTCTATAAACGACAGAACTTCGCCACATCCTAATCACTGCTCCCCATGAGCCCCAGCAAACCTTACTTTACTTTCTCTCTCTAAAATTAAGTTGCCTGTTCTGGACATTTCATGTAAATGTAACTATGCCGTATAGGGCCTTGTATGCCTGGCTGCTTTTATGTTGAATAACGTTTCCAGTGTAATCCACATTGTAGCATGTATCAGTACTTCATCCTTCTCACGGGTGAATAATATTCCACTGTGTGGATAAACCACCTTTTGTTCAGTCATTCATCAGTTGGTGGTCATTTGGACTATTTTCACTCTTTGGCTATTATGAATAACGCAGCTATGAAAATTCATATACAAGGTCTTGTGTAAGCGGGTCTTGTGTAAGTACGTAATCTCGGTTCTCTTATATATGTACCTATGAGTAGAATTGCTGAGTCATATCATAAATCAGTTTTAGCTTTTTTTAGAAAATGCTACCTTATTTATAGAATGGTTGCACCACTTTACATCTCCACCAGCAGTGGACAAGTGTTGCAATTTCTCGACCTTCTCACCAACACCAGCTATTGTCCCTTATGAAAAATTACAACTATCCCAGTAAGTGGGAAGCAGTCTGTCATTCTGGTTTTGACTTGCATTTCACTAATGACGATGGTGTTGAGCATCTTATCATGCACTTAGTGGTCATTTGTACATCTTTGGAGGAATGTCTATTCAAATCCTTTGCCTATTTAAAAAGATGCAAATGAGCCTTCCTATTATTGAGTTGTAAGGGTTATTTATATATTCTATATACTAGATCCTTATCAGATATATTATTTAGAAATATTATATATATATGCATATATATGTCTCTCCCATATGTTCTATTATTTGTTCAACTTTAGTTTTGGTTGCATGGGTCTTTGCTGTTGAGCAGGATTTCTCTAGTTGCTGTGAGCAGGGGCTGCTCTCTGCTGCGGTGCACAGGCTTCTTCTCTGTACGGTGGCTTCTCCTGCTGCAGAGCATGGGCTCTCGAGTGTGGGCTTGGTAGCTGTGGTGGTCTTCGTTGCCCTGTGGCAGCTGGACTCTTCCCAGGCCAGGGATTGGACTGTGTTCCCTGCATTGACAGGTGGATTCCTAGCCACTGTACCACCAGGGAAGTCCTTATTTGAAGATATTTCTTCACACCGTATGGGCCATCTTTTAATTTTCTTGATAATGTTCTTTGAAGGACACTTTTAATTTTCAAAAAGCCTAATTTATCTATTTTTTAGGCATTGTGTCTAAGAAACCAGTGCTGAATCCAAGATCACAAAGATTTACTCACATATTTCCTCTAGAAGTGTTATGATTTTAACTATTACATCTAGATATTTAATCCATTTTGAGTTATTTTTTATATTTGGTGTGACACTGGGGTCCAACTTCATTCTTTTGCATGTGGATATTTGGAGAAGACCCGGATACTGGGAAAGATTGAAGGCAAAGGAGAGGGGGCTTAGATGGCATCACCGGCTCAGTGGACATGATTTGAGCAAACTCTGGGAGATAGTGGCGGAGAGAGGAGCCTGGTGTGCTGCAGTCCATGGGGTTGCAAAGACGTGGATGTGACGTGGTGACTGAACAACCACAAAATCAGATGTTTATCTTCATTTACTGAAAAGGCTTTTCTTTCTCCATTAAATTGTCTTATGTCATCTAAAATTAATTAGCTGTAAATGTATGGGTTTATTTCTAAATTGAATTCACTTTGAGTTAATTTCTGTATATGGTATGGAATAAGAATCTAAGTTCATCCTTTTACATGTGACTATCCAGTTGGGAAAACTCAGCAGTGGCCACAGGACTGGAAAAGGTCAGTTTTCATTCCAATTCCAAAGAAAGGCAGGGCCAAAGAATGCTCAAACTACCACACAATTGCACTCATCTCACATGCTAGTAAAGTAATGCTCAAAATTCTCCAAGCCAGACTTCAGCAATACGTGAACAGTGGATTCCTGATGTTCAAGCTGGTTTTAGAAAAGGCAGAGCAACCGGAGATCAAATTGCCAACATCTGCTGGATCATGGAAAAAGCAAGAGAGTTCCAGAAAAACATCTATTTCTGTTTTATTGACTATGCCAAAGCCTTTGACTGTGTGGATCACAATAAACTGTGGA
>SJXQ01005428.1:129085-229295 GCA_006408695.1 Aepyceros melampus
CCCATCACTTCATGGGAAATAGATGGGGAAACAGTAAAACAGTGTCAGACTTTATTTTGGGGGGCTCCAAAATCACTGCAGATGGTGACTGCAGCCATGAAATTAAAAGACGCTTACTCCTTGGAAGAAAAGTTATGACCAGCCTAGATAGTATATTCAAAAGCAGAGACATTACTTTGCCGACTAAGGTCCATCTAGTCAAGGCTATGGTTTTTCCTGTGGTCATGTATGGATGTGAGAGTTGGACTGTGAAGAAGGCTGGGCACCAAAGAATTGATGCTTTTGAACTGTGGTATTGGAGAAGACTCTTGAGAGTCCCTTGGACTGCGAGGAGATCCAACCAATCCATTCTGAAGGAGATCGGCCCTGGGATTTCTTTGGAAGGAATGATGCTAAAGCTGAAGCTCCAGTACTTTGGCCACCTCATGCGAAGAGTTGACTCATTGGAAAAGACCCTGATGCTGGGAGGGATTGAGGGCAGGAGGAGAAGGGGACGACAGAGGATGAGATGGCTGGATGGCATCACTGACTCAGTGGGCGTGAGTCTGGGTGAACTCTGGGAGTTGGTGGTGGACAGGGAAGCCTGGTGTGCTGCGATTCATGGGGTTGCAAAGAGTTGGACATGACTGAGCGACTGAACTGAACTGAACTGATCCAATGCCCTAGTGCCATTTATTGAAAAGATTAATGCTTTCCTGTTGCTATTGCTTTGGCACTTTTGTTGAAAATCAGCTGATTGTAGATATAACAGTTCATTTCAAGAGCCTCAATTCTGATCCAAGGTCTATCCTTGCAGGTTTCCTACTCTTATTTTTGTCAGTAGGCATGCATGATAAGGAAACATATTCCACTTACATACACAATCCCATGTCATTTTTTTCTTCTAAGAAAAATAAGGCAGAAATTAAATTTTAAAAAAGGCAAGTGAAGTACAGATTAAACTAACTAATGGACCATGGGAAGAAGAGCCTTGTAAATCCTGAGAACTAAATTTGAATTTGAACTGACAGAGTAAGAAGATAATGAAAATTCATAGCTGATAGCTTCCCATTTTTTGCCAAGTAAAGAAAGAAGATGGATAAGAAACACTGCAAAAAATAAGTTACCAGGGCAGGGATTAGGGTAAGGGCTGTATCAGTACTGATAGAACTGTCACAAACATCCTTGAAGTTGATTTTCCTGCCACACAATATCTCTTTATTATTCCCTTGGCAGTGGGCTAAATTAAACAGCAGGGGAAAGGAAAGAATTGTCGACAAAATTCTACATGCAGTCAATGGTAGCCAGTGTCCGGGGAAGGAGGACTCACGGAACATTAGCAACCTTTATGCAATGTCCATGTCATACTCAGGAAGGAATGCAAAGAAAACTCTTGACAGCCCAGATAGGACCTGCATGTGCTCGCTTAGTTGGTAGACGGTAGAGGTTCCTCTGGGCTTCCCTGATAACTCAGCTGGTAAAGAATCCACCTGCAATGTAGAGACTCTGGTTTGATTCCTGGGTTGGGAAGATCCTCTGGAAGAAGGCATGGCAACCCACTCCAGTATTCTTGCCTGGAGCACTCCCATGGACAGAAGAGCCTGGAGGGCTACAGTCCCTGGGTAGCAAAGAGTCAGACAGGACTGAGCGATTAAGCACAGCAAAGCGGCTCCTCTACCTGCGGCAGACATTTGAGTTCTCCTTCTGATCAGCCATATGGAATTCTGCCTATGGGATGGAGGAGACTTTTTAAAAACTCAAGCTAAAGGACATGCCACAGGAGCAATGCCTATATCAGTTCAGTTCAATTGCTCAGTCGTGTCCGACTCTTTGTGACCCCATGAATTGCAGTACGCCAGGCCTCCCTGTCCATCACCATCTCCCAGAGTTCACTCAGAATTACGTCCANGCCCTCTGACTCCCTCTTGCAACACCTACCATCTTACTTGGGTTTCTCTTACCTTGGGCGAGGAATATCTCTTCATAGCTGCTCCAGCAAAGCATAGCCACTGCACCTTACCTTGGACAAGGGGTATCTCCTTACCGCCACCATTCCTGACCTTCAACGTAGGATAGCTCCTCTAGGCCCTCCTGTGCCTGCCCAGCCACCACTCCTCTGGTTGCTCCTCCCGCCTCCGGCCCTGGCCTCGGGCATGGGTGGCTCTTCTCAGCTGCCGCTCCTGGCCTCAGGGGTGAGGTGGCTTCTCCCGGCCACCCCAGACCTCAGACGTGGGGTGTTTCCTCCCTGCCGCCACCAGCCTCGGACGTGGGGTAGCTCCTCCCGGCCGCCTCCCTGACCTCGGACGCGGGGTGTCTCCACCCGGCCACCACTGACCTCGGACGCGGGGTGTCTTCTCCCGGCCACCACTGACCTCGGACGCGGGGTGTCTTCTCCCGGCTGCCGTCCCTGACCTCAGACGCGGGGTAGCTCCTCCCAGCCGCCACTGACCTCGGACGCAGGGTAGCTCCTGGCACTCTAGGCTGCTGCCCCTGACCTCAGACGTCAGTTAGCTCTTGGCCACGCTCAAGTGCGGCGGCCGCCTCCGCTGCCTGCACTCAAGCCTATATACTTCTCTCAAATCAAATCTGTTTGAATACAGGAAACACTGGGAGCGACCACTATGGAAAAGATAAGGAACTATACTTCGTTTGTGTCAGTCCTGCCTGAATTTCTAGTCATGTTATTTAAAGGGTGTGTGTGCTCAGTCATGTCTAACTCTTTGCAACTTCGTGGACGATAGCCTGCCCTGCAACTCCATGGAATTTTTCCAGGCAAGAATACTGGAGTGAGTTCCTGTGCCCTCCTCCAGGGCATTTCCTGACCCAGAGATCAAACCTACACCTCTTGTGTCTCTCATGTTGGTAGGTGGATTCTTTACCACTGTGTCACCAGGGAAGCCCCATTTTATTTAATAGTGTGATACAAACAGAGGATAAACATGCTAGAAGATGTCATAGAACTGAAGTACTATGAAAGAAACATACTGGTTCAGGAACAAAAAACAGTGAGTAAACTAGAGAGTCATTCTCTATTTAAAGGACAAGATAATGACACTTGCTCCCATAAGGAACAGATCTCGAGTCATGTGACTATTTAATAAATATCTAGTTGCCTTGGGCTTCCCTGGTGGCTCAGAATTTAAAGCGTCTGCCTGCAATGAGGGAGATCTGGGTTCGATCCCTGGGTTGGGAAGATCCCCTGGAGAAGGAAAGGGCAACCCACTCCAATACTCTTGCCTGGAGAATCCCATGGACAGAGGAGCTTGGTGGGCTACAGTCCACAGGGTCACAAAGAGTCGGATATGACTGAGCAACTTCACTAGTTACCTTAAAAAAAAAAAAGATCAAGCAAAACAAATCTAAGCTACTAGAGGGAGAAGAATGAAGTGGCTAAGAGTATGGATGCCAGGACAAGACTCCCTGGGTATAATTTTCAGATCTGCCCCTTGCTACTGCCTCTGTGAACTTGGGTGAGGAATTTACCTTCCCTCAGCCTTTGTAGCCTCTTCTATAAAAGGAGTGAACATTGTAGGCACTTCACAGGGTTGTAGTAAAAATTAAATGGGTCACTATTAGGAACACACTTATAAATATTAAATTCTTATTAAGTGTTCTGTAGGTACTTGCTGTTAAACCTCTTATTTTCTTTTATTATAGATCCTTTTCAATTCCAACTAAAAAAATAAGGGGTCCTTTAAAGTGTTAAGTATCAGTTCACCTCACTTAAAAATTTTTTTATTTATTTAATTTTGGGCTTTGGTGGGTCTCTGTTGCTGAGCAGGGGCTTTTTCTAGTTGTGGGAGCAGGGGCGAAGCTCTAGTTGCAGCTCGTGGGTTTTCATTGCGGCAGCTTCTCTTGATGCAGAGCACAGGCTCTGGAGCACAGGCTCAGTAGTTGTGGCTCACGAGCTTAGTTGTCCGGCGGCATGTGGAATTCTCCTGGACCAGGGATCAAATGTATGCTCCCTGCATTGGCAGGCAGATTCTTAACCACTGGGCAACCAGGGAAGTGCTGCCTCACTTTTGTTAAATGGTTAGTGTATAAGGTTGTATCAATATTATTTGAAAATAGGTAGGAAGAAATTGAAATTGATGTTTAAGTGGAATATTCAAAGTGCTAATTATATGTCGTTCCTGATTCACAGTGAAATCAGCACTTCTGAAAAGAAGAATAAAAAGTAGATAAATACTTTCAAAATGATAGATACTCCTATCATTATGGGAATAGTAAATATATATTACTTTTGAAAATTTTGCATATAAATGGTATGTTTTGCAAAATAGTTTTTACTTAGATAAAGGAAACAGAGAAAGTCAAGTATACATTATTTTCATAATAGATGTGCTCCTGAAAAGTTAAGTACAAGTAGGATATTTAAACACTTGATAGAATATTAATGATCCTTTTTGTGAAGTGACAAATCCTTTCTGCAATGTGGATTACCTGGTTAATTTGTGTGTGTGTGTGTGTGTGTGTGTGTGTGTGTATTTATATAAGGATATATTGGGCTTCCCAGGTGGCTCAGTGCTAAAGAATCCACCTGCCAGTGCAGGAGACGCAGTCTCAATCCCTGGATCTGGAAGATCCTCTGGGAGAAAGAAATGGCAACCCACTCCAGCATTCTTGCCTGGGAAATCCCTTGGACAGGGGAGCCTGGTGGGCTACAGTCCATGGGGTCACAAAAGAGTCAGACACAACTTAGGAACTAAAACAAATACACACATTGGTTTAAATTTATAGTAAAATCAAGAAGTATGTGCATCAGTGGAGTAGTTTCTAGAAGCCTTAGCATCTTTAGGTGAGCAGGAGATTCAGTATCCCTTTTCTTTGTGGCCATTAACGCCTTTGGACATGACACAGAGAAATGGATGCTCTCCTAGCCTCTGGCCAAAGTTAAGGTCAAGACCTGGCAAGGGACTTCTTCCCATGGCCTCTGGAATGGCTTTTCCATACAATAGATACAGACTGCCAATAGCTCCCTCATGAGTTGTCTCATTCTAGTGATAATCATAACTTCAAATGGAAACTTCACAAACTCTGTCTCAGACTTCTCTCCACAGTTTAGTCTTCCTGTTTTGCATTCTGCTTTTCCCCTCTCTTATTTCTGTTCTACCTCAATCTGCAGAATTCTGAGTTTAATTACGCTTCCTAAAGTAATTTTAGCCTTCTGCTTTCCTTCTCCATTTCTCACCATTCCCCTATTTTTTTTTTCCATAAAATCAATTCCTATTCATTGCCCTCCTCAACCTTCCTGCTCTGGTTTCCCCAGCCATCCTGTCAGAGTTTTATGGTTTGTTTGCACCTACAGTCTGTAATGCTACACTTTTCATTGTGGTTGCCAAGCAATGGCATGTCATTAACCCTCAAGGGAATTCCTAAATTCCCAAACACACTCGTTCAAAAAGGTCACCCTTGAGACATCTGTCTTCCTTTCTGACCTGCTGCCGATCGGCAACAGCTGTTGGGCCATACTTAGCATGCATCGTGTCTGTTGTCTACCACAATTATTACACCCCGAGACAGTCCTGCTTCCTACAGGATGATACAATTGTTCTGAGATGCTAGCCCTACCTCTGTTGGCTCTGTTGGTGGGGAGAGTGATTCTTCCCGAGGAGTGGTGGCTACTTTCTCCAGGAATACAGTTATCTAGAGAGACTACGTATCACCAAAAAGGAAATACGTTATGCAATCTAGGCATCATCCTTGTCTACCTACAGTACCCATAACAAATCACAGCTGCTTTGCACCCACTCTCCAATGCCAGGCCCAAAGGACTATCTGAAAACTCATATCTGACATGCAGTGCCCACCTCAAGCTCCTTTCTTATCACTTACTGTCTTAGGGGAATAAATGCATTAGTTTCTTAATTCTCCCTAACACTGGCCTCATGTTTACTTTTGCTCACAATCTGTTTGCATGTGTAGCATCCCCTTCCTCAATTCTCCCCCACTGGCTTCAGTCTAGACATTGTTTAAAATCAAGCTCAAGTTTCACCATCTTCCATGGAACCTGCCCCCCAAGTGATTTCATCCTATGAAATTCATCCCTCACAATTTTCTTTAGTACATTGTTTTTTTTTTAACCACTGATTTGACCATTATCATATTTCTCCCAGAGAATTTCAATAGTTTATAGTTGAAAGGGACCTGTTTCCTCTTTTATACAAATGATTAACTGAAGCCTAGAGTCTGAGTGGCTTTTACAATGACCCTCCCTGCCTCCCTCTGAACTCAAGAGGACCTGAGGCTCTGCTCTTCCACACCTGGGGTCTAGACATTGAAGAATATAGCACTGGCCTGCAGTTTTGACATACAGAGAAAAGGGAGCCTATGTTTGAGTCTTGGATGGAGGAAGGCTCAGAAAGATAGAAAGCTTTGATTTCAAGGAAAAAGGACAAGATTAACAATTAGCCACCACATAAAAGGTCAACCATATTAAGTAGTCACATTTGAGTGACTAGTTTTAGGAGTTAAGGCAAGGAATATCTACTCTGATCATTAGAAACCTTTTAAGAATAATTGGAAAATGAGACTTTAGGGAATGGTCTAAGCCAGTGTTCTTAGCCACAAACAAAGGCATATCAGTTCATACAGAAGACTGACATAGTGGTAGTGTGTGTGTGTGTGTGTGCGCGCGCACACGCGCGTGTGTTAGTTGCTCAGTCATGTCCGACTCTTTACAACCCCCATGCTCCTCCATCCATGGAATTCTCCAGGCAAGAATACTACAGTGGGTAGACATTCCCTTCTCCAGGTGATCTTCCCAACTCAGAAATCAAACCTGCATCTCCTGCATTGCAGGCAGATTCTTTACCATCTGAGCCACCACAGAAGCCCAAATATATATATATATATATATATATGCATGAGTGCAAAGTCGTTTCAGTTCAGTTCAGTTCAGTCCTCAGTCATGTCTGACTCTTTGCGACCCCATGAATCGCAGCACGCCAGGCCTCCCTGTCCATCACCAACTCCCAGAGTTCACTCAGACTCACGTCCATAGTGTCGGTGATGCCATCCAGCCATCTCATCCTCTGTTGTCCCCTTCTCCTCCTGCCCTCAAATCCCTCCCAGCATCAGAGTCTTTTCCAATGAATCAACTCTTCGCATGAGGTGGCCAAAGTACTGGAATTTCAGCTTTAGCATCATTCCTTCCAAAGAAATCCTAGGGCTAATCTCCTTCAGAATGGATTGGTTGGATCTCCTTGCAGTCCAAGGGACTCTCAAGAGTCTTCTCCAACACCACAGTTCAAAAGTCGTTTCAGTCGTGTCCAACTCTATGTGACCCTATGGGCTGCAGCCCGCCAGGCTCCTCTGTCCATGGGATTCTCCAAGCAAGAAAACTGGAGTGGGTTATCATTTCCTTCTTCAGGGGATTTTCCCAACCCAGGGACCAAACACAGGTCTCTTACATCTACCTGCATTGGCAGGGGGGTTGTTTACCACTAGCGCCACCTGGGAAGCCTATAGATATATATAAACATATATATATTCATACATATATATATATAGTATGTTATATAAATATGTCTTTTCTTCTATTTGATTGTGACTTTTTAAAAAGATTCTTTGATGCGGGCCATTTGTAAAATCTTTCTTGAATTTGTTACAGTATTGCTTTTGTTTAATGTTTTGTGTTTTTGGCCCCAAGGTATGTGCAATCTTAGCTCCCTAACCAGGGAAGGACCCCACACATTCTGCAATGAAAGCGCAGAGTCTTAACCACTTAATCAGAGTCTTAGTCCGTGATTGTGACTTTCTTGAGGGTCGGACTACCTGACATATTGCCATCTGCAGCACCTAGCCATGCCTCATTCACAGGGGGAATACAAGAAAAGTTGGTTGTCGATGATGATAAGTTTCTTCTGGTCCTTAGAAAACTTTCTCAGTTAAGAAACAAGTTTTAAAGCACCAAGATAAGGGCCTGATTCATTCCCTGCGGACTGAAACTCCAAGATGAGAATAGCAGGGCAATTAAGGAAGGAGGCTGGGCCCTTCTCAGTCCACATATTTCTCATTCTCAAAATCAGGATATCTCCCTGACCACACATTGTACAGAAAGGCTCCTAGGAGGTCAAATGGCTAATGATGTCAAGCGATGTTCTACCCCTAGGCTTTTGCAGTAGAATCCATCTTGGCTGCACATGGGAGGATCCTGAGATATATCAGATATGGACTCTGAATCAGGCAAATCAAAACGATTGGCCAAAGGAAACCCTGAAGACATGTCCCATAAAAGCAATTCAAACTTTCATGTGGACAAAACTTAGGCACTCTCCCTCTGAGTCTTCCCCTGTGTCTATCAACATGTACTGTACTCTTTTCCTCCTAATACATACTTAGTTGTTTTCACTATTTGGGATCTTTTCATGGGAGTTCTTTTCTGCAAAGCTGAAGGGTCAGGTCTCTTGTCGGGAGCACTGGTCTAGTGGCTAGGATCTGGTGCTGTCGCGGCCGCGACCCAGCCTCAATCCCTGGCTAGGCGGAGACCACCCCAGATCAGTCTTGCTGGCAAGAGAACTGACATGACCTGCTTCAATGACTTTTGGGGTCGACCCATGTTGGCATTAACCTAACTAGTGCAAATCAGTTTAAAATGTTTAAGGGTCATCTGCACTGACGATGCCAGAGCCGTTCAGAGAGAACAGCGCTGCCACGTGCAGAGCAGGACTGCCCCAAGCCATGCTCCCCGCCTGGATCCCTCACTAGGTTACCAGCACCCCTGATCCTCTCCTCCATGTCCTTGGTCCTTCTGGGCACACAGCCCTGACCTGGTCTGTGCAGAGCCTGCCTCCGTGGTGGTTTTCAGCTCCAACTCATTTCTTATCCTGCTAGACCCAGCCTCCTCCTCCTAGGCACAAATCTAGTGGCAGAACTTCTTTAACTTAAGAGGGAAACACACACTATCAGCTGCTCCAGAAGAAACGGCAGGACCGGACCTACCCTAAACTAGGTGAACTTTACTGGGAAGAGAATGGTGAATTTTAGCCTTCACACCTCTTCCAGAAAAACATGCATATGAAGACATTCCTGCCCAGAAATACCGAGGGGGTGGACATGGATCCTCAGGGTAATTTGATAGGCATGAGAACGCACTTACACAGCCCCTCTGACCCCTGACTGCTCTGGTCCTCCTCAGACCCCAGGGAGCGGTGTGACTCAGGTCAGCTGTCGCTTATCCACAGTGACTGGGGCAGCAAGAGCATGGCTAATGGATGTCCTTTGTGAATTCTCAAGCCTTGTCTTACTCATTAATTTCATCCTTCTTCCCTACCAGAGCTTGCTAAGTGGCCAGGCTGAAGCCTCAGTCCCCAGCCTACCCTCAGGGAGGGTGCTAACTGACCTGGGATAGAGGTCTTCACTCGGGTTCAAAGATTACAGTAAATTAGCAGAAAGAAACATGGAAGTATTCCACAAAGTAAACAGATTCCCAGCTTCCTGGGAAAAGCAATGATAAAGGAAAGCAGAGGGAGCTGGGCCTGCCAGAAGCATCACTTCATGTCATGGTTTAAGTACGCATCCTTATCTAGCTCTTAAAGCATTCTCAGGGCGGGTTGGGTCCAACCATTTGCTTATGAGCAGAAGTATCCCTTCCCTTCTCCTAAGTCACAGTTAAACTCCTTCTTTAGCTAGAACTAGTGTGGATGGTAGAAAAGGAGTGAAAGGTATAGAAATGTAAGAGTCAGGAGGAAAAGCTGAGCATGATTAACAGTGTCTGAACTGAGACCCTTGGAAGAATGTCATCCCACTGGCTTTGGTGTTTGCCAGAGCTGATGTGAAGCAGCTACCACCAGATTCTCCGGCCAGCTGTTGGCATTGGCCCACAAAATGCTCGAAATCAAATCAGTTCTTGACCTTCCTGTTCAATTTACAGCGCGTGTGCATGTTCAGTTGCTTCAGTCGTGTATGACTTTTTGCGGCTTCATATACTGTAGCCCGCCAGGCTCCTCTGTCCATGGGATTCTCCAGGAAAAAAAACTGGAGTGGGTTGCCATGCCTTCCTGCAGGGGATCTTCCCGACCCAGGGATCCAACCCATATCTCCTGCATCTCTTTCATTGTAGACATAGACCTTTCGCGAAGCCATCAGCGAAGCCCTCCATTTACGAAGTTCTCAGCTGTTACCATGATGTGTGGTCCTAAGATATTGCTGGTTTGAACATCCTCTCCCAACTCTCTTCACTGTAGATACTGTTCATGAACAAAATTATGCTTCCTAGGAATGGTTAGAAAGATTTTTGCTCCTCGCACAGTGGCCTCCTACGCTGGTAGAAAAGCTGACTTCATGGAGGAACAAATGACGTTATATTAGTCATGGCATCGATTTTCAACTCATGGGGAAGAAAAGAAACTCCCTCCACCTGCAAAAATAAACTCGATATCATTCTCCATCCATTTTTATATCATGTCTTAGGAAAAAGAATCCACCCCCCCCAAACTCTTGACTGGATATCACTTTATCTGATGGTTGAAAAATGATGCTGTGACTAAAGGGCTATCATTTTTCCTCTCATAAGAGACTAAGATTTAAGGAGAAAGCAGATCGAAGCGGGGGAAAAAAAAAATCAAAATGCGCTTCTCATGTACCTTTCCCAAATTAGTGACATTTCTATGTGAAATGCTGCAAATAATGATACTTAAAGTGCCTGTCAATCTTGATCACAGTTTCAAAAGTTCTGAAAAGAATTCCAACATGAAATGGCTCCAAAATGTTTATGTCACCAATCTTTTCCATATTATGTGAGTGTGTGAGGACAGAAATGACATCTGTTCTTATATGCTATCTATTCTGTCAGCTACAAACATAATCATTTTAGTAACATTGACAACAATCCTGAATTTCAATTGGTTGATGTTAAGTATTTCTTATGGTTACAATGAGTGAATCTCAAGTGGTAGTACTTCTATTGTCTCTGTAAATTGAGTCCATTTATTATCATATACTAGGAGAAAAGGAGATTAAAAGAAAGCCTTTGCTGGGATGTAAATTCTTTTCATTTTTAAATTAACCAGGGGCCAAGCTACATCTGAGGGCAAGTCCTATCTAGCAGACTCAGTGATAAAGAATCCACCTGCAGTGCAAGAGATGCAGGATACTTGGGTTCAATCCCTGGGTTGGAAAGATTCCCTGGAGGAAATGACAACCCACCCCAGTAATCTTGTCTGGAAAAAATCCCATGGGCAGGGGAGCCTGGCAGGCTATAGTCCACAGGGTTGCAAAGAGTCAGACACGACTGAATGACTAAGCAGGAGCATGGTTACTGCAGTGAGATGCAGGTTGGCTAGCTCACTCTGAGAATTGAATAGATGTGACCAACTTAATTTTGGCAAACCTAAGAAAAACACTGGGAAAAAACAAACAAACAATGAAACACAATCTCAAAGTACTCATAGACACTTTTTATTGTTCATAGGCAGACAAAGGAGGGTGAAAGTGAAGTCGCTCAGTCGTGTCCGACTCTTTGCGACCCCATGGACTATAGCCCACCAGGCTCCTCTGTCCATGGGATTTCCCAGGCAAGAATACTGGAGTGGGTTGCCATTTCCTTCTCCAGGGGATCTTCCCAACCCAGGGATCGAACCCGGGTCTCTGACATTGCGGGCAGACGCTTTACCATCTGAGCCACCAGGGAAGCCCCCAAAGGAGGGTAAAAGAGCTTTGAAATTCCAAACCACAACATTCTTAAGTATGAAAACGAATTCACCATTGCAATAAAAAGAATAAAATATCTAAGAATAAACCTATCTAAGGAGACAAAAGAACTATACGCAGAAAATTTAAGACACTGATGAAAGAAATCAAAGATGACATAAACAGATGGGTTTATGTTTAACATGGTTTACATGGTTTACCCATGTTCTTGGGTAGGAAGAATCAATACTGTGGAAACGACTATACTACCAAATGCAATAACAGATTCAATGCAATCCCTATCAAATTACCAACAGCATTTTTCACAGAACTAGAACAAAAAATGTCACAGTTCATATGGAAACAGAAAAGACCCCGAATAGCCAAAGCAGTCTTGAGAAAGAAGAATGGACCAGGAGGAATCAACTTTCTTGACTTCAGATTATACTACAAAGCTACAGTCTTCAAGACAGTATGGTATTGAAACAAAAACAGAAATATAGACCAATGGAACAAGATAGAAAGCCCAGAAATAAACCCATGCACCTATGGGTACCTTATTTTTGAAAAAGGAGGCAAGAATATACAATGGGGCAAAGACAGCCCTTCAATAAATGGTGCTAGGGAAACTAGACAGTGACGTGTTCCATTCAGTTGCTCAGTCGTGTCCAGCTCTCTGCGACCCCATGAATTGCAGCACGCCAGGCCTCCCTGTCCATCACCAACTCCCAGCGTTCACTCAGACTCACGTCCATTGAGTCCCTGAGGCCATCCAGCCATCTCATCCTCGGTCATCCCCTTCTCCTCCTGCCCCCAATCCCTCCCAGCATCAGGGTCTTTTCCAATGAGTCAACTCTTCGCATAAGGTGGCCAAAGTACTGGAGCTTCAGTTTTAGCATCATTCCTTCCAAAGAAATCCCAAGGTTGATCTCCTGAGGAATGGACTGGTTGGATCTCCTCACAGAGTCTTCTCCAACACCATAGTTCAAAAGCATCAGTTCTTCAGCACTCAGCCTTTTCCACAGTCCAGCTCTCACATCCATACATGACCACAGGAAAAACCATAGCCTTGACTAGACGGACCTTAGTCAGCAAAGTAATGTCTCTGNGGTTGGATCTCCTCGCAGAGTCTTCTCCAACACCACAGTTCAAAAGCATCAGTTCTTCAGCGCTCAGCCTTTTTCACAGTCCAGCTCTCACATCCATACATGACCACAGGAAAAACCATAGCCTTGACTAGACGGACCTTAGTCGGCAAAGTAATGTCTCTGCTTTTGAGTATACTATCTAGGTTGGTCATAACTTTTCTTCCGAGGAGTAAGCGTCTTTTAATTTCATGGCTGCAGTCACCATCTGCAGTGATTTTGGAGCCCAGAGCAATAAAGTCAGCCCCTGTTTCCACTGTTTCCCCATCTATCTGCCATGGAGTGATGGGCCCAGATGCCATGATCTTCGTTTTCTGAATGTTGAGCTTTAAGGTAACTTTTTCACTCTCCTCTTTCACTTTCACCAAGAAGTTCTTTAGTTCTTCACTTTCTGCCATAAGGGTGGTGTCATCTGCATATCTGAGGTTATTGATATTTCTCCCAGCAATCTTGATTCCAGCTTGTGTTTCTTCCAATCCAGCGTTTCTCATGATGTACTCTGCAGCAACATGTAAAAGAATGAAATTAGAACACTTCCTAACACCATACACAAAGAGAAAGTCAAAATGGATTAAAGACCTAGATGTAAGACCAGAAACTATAAAACTCTTAGAGGGAAACATAGGCAGAATACTCAGTGACATAAATCAAAGCAAGATCCTCTATGACCCACCTCCTGGAGTCCCATGGAAATAAAAACAAAAGCAAAAAGTGGGACCTGATTAAACTTTAAAGCTTTTGCACAGCAAAAGAAACTATAAGCAAGATGAAAAGACAACCCTCAGAATGGGAGAAAATAATAGCAAATGAAACAACTGATAAAGGATTAATTTCCAAAATATACAAGCAGCTCATACAACTCAATACCAGAAACCAAACAACTCAATCAAAAAGGGAGGAAAAGGCCTAAACAGGCAATTCTCCAAAGAAAACATACAGATGAACAAAGATGCTCAACATTGCTCAGTATTAGAGAAATGCAAATCAAAACTACGATGAGATATCACCTCACACCAGTCAGAATGGCCATCATCAAAAAGTCTACAAACAATAAATGCTGGAGTGGGTGTGGAGAAAAGGGAATACTCTTGCTTTCTTGGTGGGAATGTAAATTGATACAGCCACTGTGGAAGACGGTATGGAAATTCCTTAAAAAACTAGGAATAAGACCACTATATGACCCAGCAATCCCACTCCTAGGCATACACCCTGAGGAAACCAAAACTGAAAGAGACACATATATCCCATTGTTCATGGAAGCATTATTTACAATAGCTAGAACATGGAAGCAACCTAGATGTCCATTGATAGATGACTGGATAAAGAAGTTGTGGTACATATGCTGCTAAGTCACTTCAGTCATGTCTGACTCTGTGCGACCCCATAGACGGCAGCCCACCAGGCTCCCCCGTCCCTGGAATTCTCCAGGCAAGAACACTGGAGTGGGTTGCCATTTCCTTCTCCAATGCATGAAAGTGAAACGTGAAAGGGAAGTCGCTCAGTCATGTCCGACTCTTCGTGACCCCAGGGACTGCTGCCTTCCAGGCTCCTCCGTACATGGGATTTTCACACAGCCATAAAAAGGAATGTGTTTGAGTCAGTTCTAATGAGGAATATGAACCTAGAGCTTATTATACAGAGCGAAGTAAGTCAGAAGAGAAAGATAAATATCGTATTCTGACACATATATACAGAATCTAGAAAAATGGTTCTGAAGAATTTACTTACAGGGCAGCAGTGAAGAAACAGACATAGAGAATAGACTTATGGACATGGGGAGCGGGGAGGAGAGGGTGAGATGCATGGAGAGAGTAACATGGAAACTTATATTACCATGTGTAAAATAGATGGCCAATGGGAATTTGCTGTATGTCTCAGGAAACTCAAACGGGGGCGCTGTATCAACCTAGAGAGGTGGGATGGGGAGGGAGATAGGAGGGAAGTTCAAAAGAGAGGGGATATATGTACTATGGTTGATTCGTGTGGAGGTTTGACAGAAAACAACAAAATCCTGTAAAGCAATTATCCTTCGATTAAAAAATAAATACAGTTTTTAAAAAAGAAAAAAAAAACTGGATCAGAAAACAATAGGCTATGCTATTTTAGGCAACCTGTGGTCCCTCAGATTAAAAGTTCACAACCAAGCCACCAGGATTTTACCAAGTTCACAACAAATTTTCGGGCTGATTTCTTTGGAAAATACACAAAAGCCTTTCATTTAGACATTTTATATAATTGATTCAGTAAAGAACAAGTTAAAATTTGTAATTCTATAGCAAACCAAGTCTAGATTTAAACCAGTTCATAGGTCTTTTCATAGAATAATTTGGGGAAAAAAGATCAGTGTTTCTTTGTGGGGTTTTTTTTTTTTTTATGTCTATTATTGATTTCTTTACTGGAGGTTTCTCCTAAATGACTCTATCTGTCTTTGAATAAATTCCTTTTATAGTATATATGCTGCCATTTTCCTGGCTGTTAGAAGATTCCTAATTTTCTTTTACAATCAAAGCTGTGTGAATCAATTCAGTTCAAGACAGATGAAAGAGTTAAAAAAAAAATTTCATTATGAGTGGCAAATAATAGATTTAAACCCAATTCTGTCCTCGATCTCCCACATTGCAGGCAGATTCTTTACTGTCTGAGCCACCAGAGAAGCCCAATTCTGTCATCAAACACGATAACTGAGTTTCCTATTTGGGGGCAATGCTAACAAAAGTCTGATCGAGTAGCTCTGTGAGATCACAGGAGAAAGTCAGTTTTATTACAATGATTCATGCTTCCTCTAGTCTTTAAGAAAAGTTAGAGAAAAATCTAGCTCACTTCAGTAAAAATACAAAGTAATTCTCTGAGTATAAATATTTTTATATATTCAAAGTGCTTTCTTTCAAATATACCTACTTGTTTCAGATCTTAGCATTGTCTTTTAATTCCCATTATATCCATCCATTCATGCAAAATAGTTGCTAGTTCAATCAAAATTTCCACCATTTGTAATCACTCCAGAAAAGCATTCTGCTTCTAATCCTTTTTCTTCATTCTACACAACCTTTGCATACTGTTACAAGTTATTAATAACCCCCTGCATTGCTTTTTTTTCTCTTTAAAAAACTAATTTAAAAATAGCTATATTTTTATTTATTTTGCTGCACCGGGTCTTAGTTGCGACACATTGGATCTTTAGTTGCAGCGTGGGGTAACTAGTTCCTTGACCAGGGATCAAACCCTGGGCCCCTGCCCCGGGAGCTCGGAGTCTTACCCACTGGACTGCCAGGGGAGAATCCCTAGTGTCTTAAACCTCAGGTAGCGCCATTGGGTTCTCTCCTTCCCACGAGTAAGACAGCCGATTCTGGAGCAGAGTCTTTGTGCAAGGTCTACGCTGCTGTTTCCTTTCCCACCATGGCTCCCTTCTAGTCTCCCTTATGCCTGCTGCTGCTGCTGCTAAGTCGCTTCAGTCATGTCCGACTCTGTGCGACCCCATAGACGGCAGCCCACCAGGCTCCCCATCCCTGGGATTCTCCAGGCAAGAACACTGGAGTGGGTTGCCATTGCCTTCTCCCTTATGCCTAGTCTTTTCTAAATCCCTTGTCACTATTAAAACTCACCTGACCTGGATCTTCCTCTCTCAGGGTCTTACAGAATTAAGGTTTTAGCTCCGTATTACAGCACTAATATTTCTGGAAGTCTGTGGATTTTGTCAGATGCTGTAGAGCTTAGACAACAGTGTATGTCTTTGGGATCTTCCTTTCCCTGGGCTTTTGAGAGTGGGCGTCTTCTTCCATCACAAGCATCCTTTTTTTTAAAAAACAAACAGACAATAAATTAATAGATTCAATTTTATTACAACAAAATATTACAGATGTGAGAGCTATTTGTTGCATACTTACAGTGAATTTGCCTACCTATAGCCTCATCCACTTGCAGATTTCCTTGTTTAACCTTTGGAGGTAAATCTATTTCTTTCACTTGGGGAAAAGTCTCAAGTGATTCCTCCTTCTGCCCACCACTCCTTTAAGAACTAACAATCATAAGTATGTTAAAAAATGAGATTAAAATATGGGCTATGGCAAGTAAGTTATTCAAGGAGAATAGTTTTCTACTGAAAAAAAAAGGGATTAAAATATTAACCATAGTTTAGACTACATGACCTTTTAAGATTCTTTACAATTCTGAGTATCTGTGATTCTATTCTTTTTTCCCCCCAAACATAAATCCTAAGCCAATAATCAGATATCATAGATAATAAAATCACAAGGCTTTAGGACAGCTAATTATACATTTAACACCATCTTCTCATTTTGCAGAAAAAGTAATTGAATACTTAAAGTCTTCTAACTAGTAATTCAGCCCAGATATATTTCTGCCATTTTACACATTCCATCCTGCCCCTAGAAATGTTTACAGAAGCATTTGAGAAGTTAAACATTTGACATCTATTTTTTAAATGGTTACTATCAAATTTTTAGCATGCACACTTGACACAAGTTTATTACATCTGCATTCCATTCTAATTTTCTGAGATCCATCTCTCTTGTTCTGAAATATATTTCTTAGTGTTTGTTTGTTGTTGCCTTAGTGAGAAGCTGTCTAGGAGTGATAAATATTCTTACTGCTTATCTAAAAATGCCTTTATTTCACTCATCATGGAGTCATAATTTTTTGAAGTTAAACCTTTAATTGGAAATTATTTTCTCTCAGAAGATATGATTACATTATATTCTTTATATGAAGTCTGCTATCAACCAAAACGACAATTCCTTTGTGGGTAATTTACCTTTTCTCTTTGATTTCTTTTCCAACTCTGTATCATGCTTATCCCAACCCATTCCAGTATTCTTGCCTAGAGAATCCTGTGAACAAAGGAACCTAGTGGGCTGCTGTCCATGGGGTCGCACAGAGTCGGACACAGCTGAGGAGACTTAGCATACATGCGTGCATTGGAGAAGGAAATGGCAGCCCACTCCAGTGTTGTTGCCTAGAGAATCCCAGGGACATAGGAGCCTGGTGGGCTGCTGTCTATGGGGTTGCACAGAGTTGGACACGACTGAAGCAACTTAGCAGCAGCAGCAGCAGCAGCATGCTTATCCATTATCTTTTTGAATATTGTTTTCTCCAGTTCTCTGTATTCTCAAGAGCTAGAGGTAATAGAAAATCTGAAAAGAAAACAATAAATAAATAACATAATTTTAATGGTGATCAAGGTAAAAAAATAAATTAAAATTTTTCTTAAACATATATTGGATTTTATAATTCTTTTCTTTATGTTTATTAGCTTCTCATATTTTCCCTTTGTTTCCTTGGGCTATTTGTCTGTGTAATTTCCCATGAGCTATTTTCTAGTTCATTAATTCTCTTTTTGGCTATGTTTCATTGACTTTATTCACATGATAAATTTTTAATTTTAATGACTATGTACTTAAAAAATTTTTTTTCAAATGCTCCATTTGTAATTATTTCAAATCTGCCTATTCATTTTTAATAAAGACTTATTATTTTATCAAATGAGTTCTATTTATATTTTACTTTGATTATCATTAAACTATTATTTTATCATTCTTTTCAGATTATGCTATTACCTCTAGTTCTTGAGGAACTGACCTTCTTTTCTACTGAATATGCTTATTACCCCTCAGTAATTAATGTCTTTCTTCAGTTTTAAACATGTTTGTAATGAGCTCTTTCTCTCTTTCTGTTTTTCTCTTTCATAAATCTGTAAGAAGTCCTACACTTTGGGTGATATGAATACCCTAGAGATTGATTTCAAGTTTTCTTTTACCTGGAACCTGATGATTTCATATTTTATCTTAATTTCTTGTATGCTGGATTTTATGTTATTTCTTTTAAAACATATCTGTGTTAATTTCTTATCTAAAGTGCTCTAAAGTTAGAGCAGAATCATCCCAAACCCCAAAGCTTTGCTGAGTGCTGCATTTGATTTCTTACAGGTACTGTTTTTGTTTTTGTTTTCTTATGCATTATCCCACATAGTTGACTTTATTCCTGGGAAGTGAAAAAACTTTGTATTTCCCTTTTCACAGTCTGATCTATTTTGATTTGTACAGAAGACTTATCTCTAGCTCCCTACCTTTCTTAAACTTAAAATTCCATCTCCTTTTTCCTGAAGTTTGTTAAAAACAAACAAAAAATGGTATTCAATGTCTAGGGCTCATATCTGTGGCTGAAACCTTCATTTGAAATGTATTATTTATTCTGGCAACTAGAGAATAAATTTTTTAATTTCAAGTTTATTTACTTTTATATTGTTAATTTCTTACAGGATTATTTTTATAGGTTTGTCCACTAAAGTGGTTATTTATATTAGTGTCAAACATCCTAAAGCATTTATAAAGGATTTTCTACTTGTCTTGACCATACTTTCTCTCATTCCATTTTAATTGTGATTCTTAGATAATGTGCTAATGTTCAATTTCCTACAATCTAAGATAATAGAGAAACTTAAATTAACAACTGATTCAGTCATCTCTGCAGTTTTTTTAACATCAATTCTTAACGCCAATAACATAGTCTAGGAAACAGCACATTCCGTGTTTATCTGTAGTCCATTTATCCACAGAGGATCAAAAACTTTGTAAAGTCTTTGAGCCAAACCTTGACAGACAAATACACACTCTTGCCAGGAAGAAAAGAGTATTCTTGGCATAGGGAGGATGAGTAAGGGCCTGAACGTGCAGAAGGAAGGAACATAGGAAGATCAGAGAAATACAAGTAGTTCTGTAGACAAAAGCATAAGATAAGTTTGAGGATAGAAGAGGTGGAAGCATTGCGAATTGAAGTGCATTCATTCATGATGAAAACAGTTCTGAGAAGTGTTGCCCCAGCTTAGTTAATATCGCATAAATCTTCCCGAAAGAGCGAGAGTGTTCAGTCTGGAATCATTGGTCAGTAAACCCGCATCAGTACATTTGTAATGCTGTATTGCTATATCCCATCTCGACTGGTCTCCACTTTGTCAGACTCCCAGACTCCCGCAGATTGCTCTGAGGGGGGACAGCTGTGTAATTTTCTTAAAGTTGCTTCCCATGCTCGGTATTATGTCTGTCTCACAAAGGCACAGAGAGTGCTTTTCACTTCCTTCTCATCAGAGGCAATCAGAAGAATGTCATCACTGTGCTGGGCCCAGGTGGATGGCAAAGGTGGTCAAGATCCCTGTAGACTACATTATGATAGAATTGATATAGTCCTGAGGGCTGATAATAGGAAGGTATACTGTTAGTCATGCCATTCAAAAACAACAACAACAGCTGCTTCTTGAGGTGCTTGCATACCAGTATGGAAGAAAAAGGTGTTTTCTAAGAAACAGCTTCATAGCAGTTTCCAGAGACGGTACTGATTTGCTCCAGTGAAGACAGTAGCTCAGCAGCATAACTGCATCTGAGTTTACCACCTAAATAGGTTTACAATAATCCACAGACATTATCCAAGCTTCATCTGTCCTCTTCCTAAAAGGGATAAGCAAGCAAAAAGGTTATTATGGACATCACCACACTGCATCTTTGGAGCCTTAAATGGTGATACTAATCTTTATACACCCCCAAGGGATGTGGTATCATTTCTTATTTACTATCCTGGTAGGGAGGGGAAGTTCAAGGGTTCATTTGGTCCTTTGTAGGTCCGAGAGCTAATAGGGAAATTCTGTTCCAATTACAAATCCAGAAACTGGAGAAATAACCACAAAGTGGTTTTGAGGACCTACTGAGACTAATATGATTCACATCTGGTCTAAAACTTCATTTAGTTACTTGACCACCATAAACCCCCATTGAAACTATGGACCAGAATACTGTATGGGGCTTTAAGAAAATTATCATTATTACAGAGTTGGTATATAGTAATCAAAAAGATAAATAAAAATAGGAAAACAGGTTTATATACACATATTTTCTTTTATAGTCATCCTAGTAAACAGCTTCTAGTGGGCTGGAGGAGGGCATGGCAACCCACTACAGTATTCTTGCCTGGAGAATTCCATGGACAGAGGAGCCTAACGGACTACAGTCCATGGGGATGCAAAGAGTTGGACATGACTGAGTGATTAATATATGTAATCAATAAGGTACATAAAGACACGAGAATAAATTTAAATATACCTATTTGCTTTTATTGGAGATGGAAATGGCAATCCTCTCCAGCACTCTTGCCTGGAAAATTCCATGGATGGAGGAGCCTGATAGGCTGCAGTCCATGGGGTCTGGAGTGAACGACTTCACTCTTTCTAGTAAACAGCTGCAGAGGATGACAGCATACAGTTGTGGCAATGTTGAAGACTCCTTCCTCCAGAGTAAGAATCTTCCCCATCAAAGAGAAAGCTCTGTGTCTTTCAGCTGGCTTAAGTCTAGAAAGTGGGTAAGAGACCACAGCTCTCCATTGCAGTGACTCAAGTCAGATTTTAAAGGCTAAATCTGGAGCCTCTTCCTTGGAATATGCGTGAAGAAAGATTTTAGAAAGCTACTCATCCATATCATTCCCAGGGGAATGATGACAGATAAGTTCCTCCCAAAGATGCCTGTAGGTCAAAAGATTTGATTATACTTTATCCCTGCTGCCCTTCATTGTCCCCAACGTATAAGAGCTCTTGACCTTGCCTACCCTGGGATTGAAATCAGAGTGCCACTCTCAATGGCAGCATCCCCCACCACCACATTTACCCAACAGAGGACTGACACCAGAGACACTTTCAAAGGTGCAGATGTCCTCCTCACTAACTTATTTCTCCAAGTTTTAGGGAAAGAGGCAGCCTGTGGGCCTTCTCTTAGGATGGAATTGAGGAGCGGGAGTATGAATGGCACATAAGAATCCACCCCAAAATGTTTATCTTCCTAAGCCTTTGAATTCTTTTCTGAATGTTATGCCAGGGAAGTTCTGGCATCAGCCACTTTTGCGTCTATTGTTTGGTCAACTTGCCAGATAAATGGCTAAAGTCATTTCCATATGCATGAGTGTAACAGGCAGGCTTCAGTAAGAGAAACAGAAACACTACAGATGATATAGACTATGAGATTTATTATAGAACCTTGACCTCCTGCACTTGTGGGAGCTAATTAAACAGTTTATATGTGAATGAAGCTTCTGCATCTGGTGCTGGGCCTGAGGTCAGTAGGGCAGGAAGCAGAAAGCAAAGGTTAATGCTGAAGCAAGGAAGTGTAGAAAAAATTGGAGGCTGTGAGAATGAGCTAAAACTCATGTTGGTTTTCCCTGTAGACATAAAAATGGCACCACAAAGATGCGCACATCCTAACACCCAGACCCTGTAACTATGTGACATGACAAAAGAGAATAGAGTTTGTGGATGGAATTCATGTTATTAGTCAAGCTGATATGAAGATAGGGAGGTGGAATGGGAGAAAGGCAGGAGGGACAAGGAGTGAGAGCAACTTGACCCACCATGTTTAGCTTTGAAGACAGAGGGTTGGGAGTGAGGAAAGAGTTGAGGAAAGAGGAAAGCTTTGGGAAGCTGGGAATGGCCCTCAACTGGCAGTTGCAAAAAAATGATGACCTCCTTGTTGCGATAGCCAGGAATGAACTATGCCAACAGCCTGAATGAGTAAGGAAATGGAGTCTCTCTCGAGAGCCTTCAGAAAGGACTGTGATCCAGCCAATGCTACCTCAGATATCTGACCTTACAGAACTGTAAGACTGCACATCTGTGTCATTTTAAGTCACTTGTTTGTGGCAATTTGTGAATACAACAGTACAAAAATAATACAACCTCTCATCACTTCCAAGCTTCCAACTGTGATCATGTGGTCTGCAGAAAAAGTGGACACCCTTTGGAACAGCACCTGGCCCAGAATTTAGAGGAACCAAGAGAAAAGAGAAAAGAGAGGAGCTGTGGCCAAACTGCTGTTCCTAATGCCAGCAAAAGGACCCAACACATCAGGAACAGTTTGAAGGGGCTTCCATAACACCCAGGGGTCTGTACAAGCTTCCCAGCACAAAGAAAACATGGCCGCTACTCCACATCTACTTTACAAAGCTCAGGTAACACTTTTCTCGTGCCCACACTAACCTAGATCTATTCATGGAAAGGAATTTGATAAATGTTGCTCTAGCTTAGTTAATATAGTATATAATTCTTCCAAAAAGTGCTAGTGTGTTTAATCTGGAATCATTGGTAGGTAAACCAGTCCATTCTGAAGGAGATCGGCCCTGGGATTTCTTTGGAAGGAATAATGCTGAAACTGAAACTCCAGTACTTTGGCCACCTCATGCGAAGAGTTGACTCATTGGAAAAGACTCTGATGCTGGGAGGGATTGCGGGCAGGAGGAGAAGGGGATGACCGAGGATGAGATGGCTGGATGGCATCACGGACTCCATGGACGTGAGTCTGAGTGAACTCCGGGAGTTGGTGATGGACAGGGAGGCCTGGCGTGCTGCGATTCATGGGGTAGCAAAGAGCCGGACACGACTGAGCGACTGAACTGAACTGAACTGAAACCTGTATCAGTAAATTCGGCCTGGTGTAGTGCTATATTCTGTCCTGCTTGGTCTAGCACCTTGAGAATTTATCCCCATAAATACAGTCAACCTTCAGTGTTTGTCGAGGATTAGATCCAGGACCCCCCAGATACCAAAATCCGTGGGTGCTCAAGTCCTTTATGTAAAATGACAGTGTTTGCACATAACCTACACACATTCTTCTGTGTAATTCAAATCATCTCTAGATTACTTATGATACCCAAACAATGTAAATTTTATGTAAATAGTTGTTAGCATGTGGCACATTCAAGTTTTGTTTTTGGAACTTTCTGGAATATTTTTCCAAATATTTTCAATCCGCAGATGGTAGAAAACATGGATGAAAATCCTGCAGATATGGAGGGCAGACTATATTGCTAGGTTTAGGCCAATATAAATCTTCCAGTTCTCTTGGAATATAAGCTGTTTCCTCTTAGGTCAAAATGTGTAATTTCTTTCCAGGAGTACAGTGAGATCTGACCGTAAATGTGAGCACAGAGGCCAAAGGATGTTTGGATGGGTCTCAAGGAGATTAAACTTCTCCTTGTGTGACAGATGAAGTCATTACAGTCTCTTCAAACAGAGCGAAGGATATTATCCTCAGACATGGAAGACAAGCTGTTTCCACTGACAAGAAAGATGATGTGACTCAGGGACCCCAGTTTCTCAGCTTTGTCTCAGTCCAATCAGTAGTTCTTATTCCCAGTTTCAGGGTCCCGCTTCTGCCAAACCAATTCCTTAACTTTCTCATGGTATATTGGGAAAAGCTGTGGATTCAACTGACATCGTAATTCTGTAATGCACACAATGAAATGCTGGACCTACTTTTCCAGATAGGTTGGTGAAGTTGCTATGAAAAAAAAGAGAGAGAGATCTGCAATAAAATAGAGCTTTTAGGATTTCAGAAACTCTTTTATTTTTAAATTTTGAGGTGAGGGCTTAAGACCTGAGCTCTTTTTATGAGTACTTCTCTGTAATCAGAAGATCCATTGTAAGCCAAAGAACTTAGAGTCATCATTAATTGCCATAATGGTCAAATAAAGTAGTTATTTTCCCCCTAAATACTTACTTGAGAAGGAATATTATTATAACTAACCACAGGTCAATTAATTTGATTAATTACGATGCCACTGCATGTAATGAATTCGTATCATCTCATTTCACATTGGCAAGGGCTCAGGACTTCATTCAAGTCTCAAAACACAGCCAGACCATTTAGCAAATCCCAACTTCAAGGGCCTGTTTCCAGAGTCTACTTCTCCTAGTAACTGTTATACCAGCCAGGGTGCAGTAAAGAGACAAAAATCACATCAATTTTTTGAACAGAGAATTTAACATAAAGAGTCTGTAACTAGGTAGAAGGATATTAAGTGATTCATTGACTAGGGAGGAAGAGAACCTAAGGTAACTAAATAGCCAAAAGAAACTCTTAAGAATCATGGAAATAGTACCAAAAAGAAGCAGCTGCTACCTTTAGGGCTGAGAAATGCAAATGGTTCTGAGAAATGTTGGAAAAACTTTCACCTGTGGCTGTGGGAAGGCCCTGCTCTACATGGGGTGAAGATGCCTTGGGGCAGAAATGTGCACAGAAATCAACAGCATACAGGTTGGACTTCCCTGGGTGGTCCAGTGGTTAAGAATCCAGTTTCCAACGCAGGGAACTTGGGTTCAAACCCTGGCCCAGGAAGATCTCACATACCACCTAGCAGCTAAGCCCATGACCACAACTGCTGAGTGTATGCCCCAGAGCCTGTGCTCCGCAAGAGAAGCCACCGCAATGAGAAGCTCCCCCACACAGTTAGAGAGCAGCACCCACTCACCACCACTGGAGAAAGCCAGAGCACAGCAGCAAAGACCCAGAACAGCCAAAAATAAATAAACAAGTAAATACAGTTTTGGAAAAGCATACTGGTACAAACTTGCAGCTGTAAGATGAATAAGTTAGAAGCTAATGTAAAATAAGGGGATTATAGTTGATAACACTGTGTTATGTAAAAGAAATTTTCTAAGACAGTAGAACTTAAATGCTCTCACAAAATATATTTTAATATGTGAGGTGCTGAATGTGTTAATTAGCCAGATGAGGGAAACCCCTTCACAATATATATGTATATCAAATCGCCATGAAACACACTTCAAATATCTTAAATTTTGCAGGTCAATTATATCTCAATACAGTGTGTGTGTGCTAAGTTGCCTCAGTTGTGTCCAACTCTTTGAGACCCTACTTTGGCCCTCCAGCCTCCTCTGTCCATGGGATTCTCCAGGCAAGAATAGTGGGGTGGGTTGCTATGTCCTCCTCCTGGGGATCTTCCTGACCCAAGGATTGAATCTGCATCTCCTGGGTCTCCTCTATTGGCAGGTGGGTTCTTTACCACTAGCGCCACCTGGGAAGCCCCACCTGGGACGCTCCACCTCAGTAAGCCCTCTCCCCAAGTTACACAGGAATCCCACCAGAAATAAACAGAAAAGGGCAGCTCCCTTCCTTATCTTTCAAACCAGTAGTCTTCCTCTTACTCCCCTTCTTATCAGAGCTTAGCAAGTACCCGTCAAAATTTGAATTTACAAATTTCATCTTAAGCATCACAGAGCAGAATCTAGAAAGGTGGATTTGAAGCTGAAAACACAATTTTGTGAAAACTGGCATATTCAGTAAACACTTTTTCTTTTCTTTTGTAATAAGCCTTTTTAGCACCAATATGCTAATGCATGCTTAATGTATAATTAGATACTAAATTTCCATTTCTCAAGAGAGTTGATGGCAAATATGGAAACTGCACAAAATAGTTTTTATTTCACAGAGGCTTTAGAGATATCACTAATCACATAAAAACTGGAAGAAACAAATGCTCTGAAGATAGCAGCACTTATTTAATTGATTACTTTTTGAAAATGGTGTCAAAATATATCAGCTTCACAGGGGCATCTGCAGAAAGTGTGTTTACAGGTTACTCTGAAACATGACTTTTCATTAAGATCAAATAACTTTCCTTCTAAACTGATTTCCAAAACACTGATGGAAAATGAAGTGATAATTGTAATATGTTCATTTTATTGCCAAAAAAAAAAATCTGTAAACGTTTAAAGGATGCCATTGTGTAAAAGTTTAATCTCACGCTTCATGTAGAAAATTTAAAAATTTATGACTGGATCTTTTCATCAAATTCATATAATAAAGTAATGCTTTAGGAAGGTTAATCTTTGAAGATGAACCTATTGTAGCTTCCATTAAAAAGTTCCATTTAAAAGTTAAATTATGTGTTTTGCAGTATTTCTGTTGGTGCAAATTTGGCAGAGCATAGCACATCATGGGACTTCCCAAGTGGTGCCTGCCGATGCAGGAAACGTACCAGATGTGGGTTTGAACCCTGGGTTAGGAAGATCCCTGGAAGAGGGTATGATAACCCACTCCAGTATTCTTGCCTAGAGAATCCCATGGACAGAGAGAATCCCATGGACAGAGGAGAATCCCACGGCCGGCTATGGTCCATAGGGTCGCAAAGAGTTGGACACAACTGAAGAGACTTAGCATGCACACATATGTACAGCACATCATGGATAGAAAAATGGCTTTCAGTTCAGTTCAGTTCAGTTGCTCAGTCGTGTCCAACTCTTTGTGACCCCATGGACTGCAGCATGCCAGGCCTCCCTGTCCATCACCAACTCCCAGAGTTTACTCAAACTCATGTCCATCGAGTTGGTGATGCCATCCAACCATCTCATCCCCTGTCATCCCCTTCTCCTCCAGCCTTCAATCTTTCCCAGCATCAGGGTCTTTTCTAATGAGTCTTCGCATGAGGTGTCTGAAGTACTGGAGTTTCAGCTTTAGCATCAGTCCTCCAATGAACACTCAGGACTGATCTCCTTTAGGATGGACTGGTTTGATCTCCTTGCAGTCCAAGGACTCTCAAGAGTCTTCTCCAACACCACAGTTCAAAAGCGTCAATTCTTCAGTGCTCAGCTTTCAAAGTCCAACTCTCACATCCATACATGATTACTGGAAAAACTATAGCTTTGACTAGATGGACCTTTGTTGACAAAGTAATGTCTCTGCTTTTTAATATGCTGTCTAGGTGGGTCATAACTCTCCTTCCAAGCAGTAAGTATCTTTTAATTTCATGGCTGCAATCACCATCTGCAGTGATTTTGGAGCCCAAAAATATAAAGTCAGCCACTGTTTCAACTGTTTCTCCATTTACTTGACATAAAGTGCTGGGACCAGATGCCATGATCTTAGTTTTCTGAATGTTGAGCTTTAAGCCTACTTTTTCACTCTCCTCTTTCACTTTCATCAAGAGGCTATTTAGTTCCTCTTCACTTTCTGCCATAAGGGTGGTGTCATCTGCATATCTGAGGTTATTGATATCTCAGGTTACTGCAGTCTTGATTCCAGCTTGTGCTTCTTCCAGCCCAGCATTTCTCATGATGTACTCTGCATATAAGTTCAATAAGCAGGGTGACAATATCAGCCTTGACATACTCCTTTCCCTATTTGAAACCAGTCTGTTGTTCCATGTCCAGTTCTAACTGTTGCTTCCTGACCTGCATACAGATTTCTCAAGAGGCAGGTTAGGTGGTCTGGTATACCCATCTCTTTCAGAATTTTCCAATTTATTGTGGTCCACACAGTCAAAAGCTTTGGCATAGTCAATAAAGCAGAAATAGATGTTTTTCTGGAACTCCCTTGCTTTCTTAATGATCCAGCAGATATTGGCAATTTGATCTCTGGTTCCTCTGCCTTTTCTAAAACCAGCTTGAACATCTGGAATTTCATGGTTCACATATTGCTGAAGTCTGGCTTGGAGAATTTTGAGCATTACTTTACTAGCATGTGAGATGAGTGCAATTGTGTGGTAGTTTGAGCATTCTTTGGCATTGCCTTTCTTTGGGATTGGAATGAAAACTGATGTTTTCCAGTCCTGTAGCCACTGCTGAGTTTTCCAAATTTGCTGGCATATGCTTTCACAGCATCATCTTTCAGGATTTGAAATAGCTCAAGTATCATTCCACTAGCTTTTTTCATAGTGATGCTTCCTAAGGCCCACTTGACTTCACATTCCAGGATGTCTGGCTCTAGGTGAGTGATCACACCATTGTGATTATCTGGGTTGTGAAGATCTTTTTTGTACAGTTCTTCTGTGTATTCTTGCCACCTCTTCTTAATATCTTCTGCTTCTGTTAGGTCCAGACCATTTCTGTCCTTTATCGAGCCCATCTTTGCATGAAATGTTCCCTTGGTATCTCTAATTTTCTTGAAGAGATCTCTAGTCTTTCCCATTCTGTTGTTTTCCTCTATTTCTTTGCATTGATCACTGAGGAAGGCTTTCTTATCTCTCCTTGCTATTCTTTGGAACTCTGCATTCAGATGCTTATATCTTTCCTTTTCTCCTTTGCTTTTCACCTCTCTTCTTTTCACAGCTATTTGTAAGGCCTCCCCAGACAGCTATTTTGGTTTTTTTGCATTTCTTTTCCATGGGGATGGTCTTGATCCCTGTCTCCTGTACAATGTCATGAACCTCATTCCATAGTTCATCAGGCACTCTATCTATCAGGTCTAGGCCCTTAAATCTATTTCTCACTTCCACTGTATAATCATAAGGGATTTGATTTAGGTCATACTTGAATGGTCTAGTGGTTGTCCCTACTTTCTTCCATTTAAGTCTGAATTTGGCAATAAGGAGTTCATGATCTGAGCCACAGTCAGCTCCCACTCTTGTTTTTGCTGACTGTATAAAGCTTCTCCATCTTTGGCTGCAAAGAATATAATCAATCTGATTTCGGTGTTGACTATCTGGTGATGTCCATGTATAGAGTCTTCTCTTGTGTTGTTGGAAGAGGGTGTTTGCTATGACCAGTGCATTCTCTTGACAAAACTCCCTTTGCCCTGCTTCATTCTGTATTCCAAGGCCAAATCTGCCTGTTACCCCAGGTGTTTCTTGACTTTCTACTTTTGCATTCCAGTCCGCTATAATGAAAAGGACATCTTTTTTGGGTGTTAGTTCTAAAAAGTCTTATAGATCTTTATAGAACCGTTCAACTTCAGCTTCTTCAGCGTTACTGGTTCGGGCATAGACTTGGATTACTGTGACGTTGAATGGTTTGCCTTGGAAACAAACAGAGATCATTCTGTCATTTTTGAGATTGCATCCAAGTACTGCCACCTATGGGAAGAGTTGACTCATTGGAAAAGACTCTGATGCTGGGAGGGACTGGGGGCCAGAAGAGAAGAGGACGACAGAGGATGAGATGGCTGGATTGCATCACAGACTCGATGGACATGAGTCTGCATGAACTCCGGGAGTTGGTGATGGACAGGGAGGCCTGGCGAGCTGCGATTCATGAGGTCACAAAGAGTCGGACACGACTGAGCGACTGAACTGAACTGAACTGCACTGCACTGCATTTCGGACTCTTCTGTTGACCATGATGGCTACTCCATTTCTTCTGAGGGAGTCCTAATGGTCATCTGGGCTAAATTCACCCATTCCAGTCCATTTTAGTTCGCTGATTCCTAGAATGTCGACATTCACTCTTGCCATCTCTTGTTTGACCACTTCCAATTTGCCTTGATTCATGGACCTGATCTGATTTTGGAATTGACCATCTAGTGATGTCCATGTGTAGAGTCTTCTCTTGTGTTGTTGGAAGAGGGTTTATGCTATAGTAAAAAACTAAACTTATAAAGATACTCATAGAATTGAATTTGGTAGGTAAGTTATAATAACTTCATCCAATGAGATACAATAGCCTGTCATTTGAAGTAGAAACTGTAGATGTCAAAATTTATAAACATTAAAGTAACTGTACTATAAACTTTTTTTGATGACGCTTATCTTAATGTATAAAATGCGTTTGCAAAGCTATATGCTTTCTCTCTTGATGCATAGTTTCAATCAGATTTTAGAAATGTTTTAGCTATAAAGAGAACTACTTTTCAAATCAACCTCCTAGTCCTATATTGACTTTGTATGCTTTCTTTAATAAGTCTCTCTTTTTTTTAATGGTGGGAAACCTTTTATCAAAATAACCGTGATTTGGAAGCAAGAAAACTTCAGATTTTGCAATAACTACAAAGGGAAATTCATCCCTTCAAAAGCTGGGAGATGAACAAATTAAATAATGAGAACTCAAACAGTGTAAAAGATTTAATTTTAAAATTCTGTAAACGCCTTTGGAATGACTTGCTGAAAAAATCTTTTGATCAAATTTCATTTTTGTAATTGGATTATATTTTTTCCTGGAATGGAAGGAAATTGAAAGGACCTCATTTTGCTTCAAAAAGATGATTTTGCAGCATCTATTTGGCAAAACACTAAAAAGAATGGTTTATAGAAAATTTATTTTCTGAGCTTTGCCTTTATGAGATATTTGTAGAAAAGAGACACTCTGAGGCCAAAAAACAGTATCTATAAAAATATTTGAGCTGATAGAGCTACACATTTCATAAAAATTAGAATTGAAACTATCCTCTACTTAGTAGAATTTTCTCTACACTTACTCAGTAACTCAGCACCTCTTAATATTTTCTCAATTAAAATACTATTTAAAGAGAAGTCTAAAGAGAAAACTAAATATGTATACTTTTCAAATATATTCATATAAATGTAACTAAATATTGCAGACAATCTTTGAAACTAAGACCTTACTGAAATAATAATACGTTCTCCAGAAACATATTAATCAGTACAATTTTTTTATTTTGGTTTACTCTATAAGGACACATTTTATTTTTTACTAATAATTTTATTTTTGAAAGTAATTTTTGCAAAGAATTATTTTATTCATTGCCTAATATAAAATGTCAATTGGTTGTTCAATGAATAACTATCTCAAAAATACATTTCTAATTAATCTTAATGTCCCTTTCACATTCAAAAGTATCTTGACCTGGTGTCTTATTCTGCTTAGGCTGCTATAACAAAATCCCACAGACTGGGTGGTTTATACAACAGACATTTCTGGAGCAGAGAAATTGAGAGTAAGGTGAGGTCCTGGGTTCTGGTGAGAGTTCACTCTCTGGCTTTCAGAAAGCCATGGGTCTCCGTACTTGGGGAGAGAGAACATGCTCTCTGCTCTCTTCTTATATGACCACTAATCCTATCATGAGGGTCCCACTCTTGTAAACTCATCTAAGTATATTAATAATAACCTCCCAAAGGCTCTATCTCCAAATACCACAACATTGTGGATTAGGACTCCACATGAATTTTTGGAGGGACACAGTTCAGCCCATAGCATGTGGATGATAAATCCTGGGGCGTGATCCTTATGGTTCTGGTTATCATGGCATGAAAAGCATCTGGTCCATTGCCACTGACCTCCAGATACACAGTCCTTGCTTGTTTTTGGTTGGGTACATCTAGCTCCACTGCATCCAGATCAGAACCAATGTATCTTCCTGGTTTGTCCAAGAGCAGGTCATTTTCTATCCTCTTCTCTCTGCCTGGGAAAGATCTCTACTGTTCTCCCTCTCTTGGCCACTTCTGGGTTCCCGCTGGGAATATAGTTCCCACTGGGAATCTTTCTAGAGGGTTTGAGATGCTGTGAAGCTGCCTTCAGGCATTTTGCTTAGAAAGCTCATTCTATCATTGCTGCTGTACAGCTCAGAAGCCACGATGAATGTTGGTACTTCTATAAGGCTTGCAACCTCCTTGGGAAGTGAGTCCACAAATGGTTCTTTGTGGACTGGGACACCCTCAAAATAATTTGAAGTTTTTATTATTTCTCCCTACTCCTAGCACTTGCCTGAGGAGATGAGCACTGGGCTTCTGTTCAAGAATTCATCACCGTTAAGGTGACTTAGTCACATCCCCTCTTATTCCTCCCTCCCAGAAAGTTAATTGTATCTCTTTTTGCTAAAGAACTGGCTCTTAAATCATTCCACATTATTTACATAGACATCATTTAAAATTTGGCTCTCCTACTTTAAAAAAAAATGCTTTTGGAACCCTCTATCAAATAACTTCACACTTGCAATCAGATGCCTTGGATTTCAAGATTATTGTGACTAACATGAGTTCAAAAACAACAATAAAAATTTAAATGACTTCATTGTTTACTGTCTCTACCCTTGTCCTAAATAATGAAAACTAGTGCTCCATAGGGGAGGCAAAAAAAAAGAACACTGGAAAGACAAACCTTAATTATTACTTCAAAATGTCCTGCCAAAAATGTTGGAATTTTAAAACTGAACAAAATCCTTATAAATTATTCATCAAGTCCACACTTTTGCTTTACGGACGTCCTTTGTAAAGGGAGACCCAGACAGAATCAATGATTTTCTCTTAAGACCACATAGATTCTGAACAGCAGAGGGAAGGGTGTACTTACCTCCATCAAGAATAGAACTCTTTCCACTGATTTATACCATTTCCTTCTAGATACAGGTCAGCTCTTCTGAATCTCTCAAAAGGTGGCATCAAGAGAGCAGACATGGCCCTTCAAGTGCATTTGGAATATGGGAGAATTCTGGTCTTCCCTGGTGGCCTCCTGGTGGAAAGGTTTCTCTGGTGGCTCAGATGGTAAAGAATCTGCCTGTAAGGAAGGAGACTCGAGTTTGATCCCTGTGTGGGGAAGATCCCCTGGAGTAGGAAATGGCAACCCATTCCAGTGCTCTTTCCTGGAGAATCCCATGATCGGAGGAGCCTGTGGGCTACAGTCCATGGGGTCACAAAGAGTCGGACATGACTGAGTGGCTAACACACACACACACAGAATTCTGGTCATCTGCTGACTTCTAGATGCTGCACTTGTCTAAGCGCAGACCAAGACTCTCTCCTTTTGCGTTTTCATAGAGTCTCATCTGATTGTTCCTTGATTGTAAGCACATGTATTTATGCTAAATACACTGTCAAGCCTGGTCTCTTTCTGTATCATGTTTAATTTGGGAAATTGAAGTCAAACTCCAAGACATCAGAGTGTCATGAAATAAAGTTGCTTTAATGTTCATATTGCTAAGAGAAAATAAAAATTATTTACCCTGTAAAAATGAAACCCTTTCCAAATGACTGTATATAATCTAAACCTTAACTGCTTATTAAAAAACATTTTGAACCAAGTTTCTTCCAAAGGCTTTTAGTTTCAAGTAGAACTTTCCAGGTTAGGTTACTTTCTGAACCACATTCTTTCCAGTTCTAGGGTTCCAGTATTTTAAACTTTCCTATGAGACACCTCTTAATTTTGGCAAAACGGAACCATATCATGATTTGGTGTGGGGGAGGGGATAGTTTTAAATCTGTCATATAATAAGGCCAAAGCTATACCTACGCACGGGCTTCCCTGGTAGCCAGATGGTCAAGAATCTCCTTGCAATGCCAGAGACCTAGATTCAATCCCTGGACTGGGAAGATCCCCTGGAGAAGAGAATGGCTACTTACTCCACTATTCTTGCCTGGAGAATTCATATTCTTGCCTGGAGGGAGGAACCTGGCAGGCTACAGTCCACAGCATCACAAAGAGTTGGACACAACTGAGAGACTAACATGCACTTTTTTTTTTATTCATACCTATACATGGGAGTGCATTTGGATTTAACCGTCTTTGAAAGAATGAGCTTGCTTTGCATGAGACTTGGTCATCAACTACAGAATTGTAAGAGGGATTATGATCCCAGGTGGCTCAGACGATAAAGAGTCCACCTGCAATGCGGGAGACCCAGCTTTGAACCCTGTTGGGAAGATCCCCTGGAGAAGGAAATGGCAACCCACTCCAGTATTCTTGCCTAGAAAATCCCAGAGATGGAGGAGCCTGGAGGGCTGCAGTCCAAGGGGTCGCCAAGAGTCAGGCACAACTGAGTAACTTTCACACATGATCTCTGAATGTTACCATCTCTTTTCTCCTCTATTTGTGGTCCATAATGGCAATAAACAAGTAACACAATTCTCAGCTTAAGGAATGTAGATTATGATCTAAATAGGAGAGTTGTCTTATTTATTCCAGATAAATCATGTCATTTTGATTTTCTGCTCTGAGAATTCATTGAAACTTTCTAAACCAATAAGGTCTTAAGATGTATTTAATGCACACAAAGCAGATTCCTCCATTTTCACAAACTTTTCATCTGTAAGAGAAAAAATAAATAAATCTGTTACAATTTTAGAGCCTAGGCATAGCTATTAAAAAAAATATATGGAAATACAAATGAGCAATACTAGAAAATTTCATGCAAATGCAAAATAACTTATATAATTATTTCCTGCAAAGATTCATCTTTGAAATACGGTATTTATAAGGGTGCTTTGCTTTCAAAAACAACAATACATTGTATATAAACCAGAGAGCATGCATAGCAGCTCTGTTTAGAAAATAGCAAAGTAGCATGGAAAAGGCCTCTGTTTAGTTAGCCCACCCACCAACTAGGGGAAAAGTTAAAATAAAAAAAGGAGAATGGACTACACGGAATTGTTACCACTGTGTCAAACCTGGGATTTTATTTTCTAAACAGTGCTCGCCAAGTGGGGTTTTAGAGTCATTACTCAATGCAGTTGTTCAGTTAGGGACCTCATCTGAAAATTCGATCCCACGTAACTTTCCTTGTTTTGTGTTTTGTTTTGTTTATAAGATGTGGTTCTTCCTCCACCCGACCCCCGACATAATGGGACAAACCAGATAGAGAAACAGTAACAAAAATCATCCTTGACTTTTGCACTCCATTTTCTAACTTTTACCTATATTTGTATGGTCCTGACTACATTGTCCCTGAAGGAGAAGATAAATGAGGAAACTCTGGCCTCCAAATGTCAATGTCAAGAACAAGCTCCCACAGCTTATTTGTGACAGAGTCTGGGTGATAATAGTGGTAAAGAACCCGCCTGCCAATGCAGGAGACCCGGGAGATGGCGGTTCGATCCCTGGGTCGGGAAGGTCCCCTGGAGTAGGAAACGGCAACCCACTCCAGTATTCTGTCCTGGAAAATCCCATGGACAGAGGAGCCTGGCAGGCTACAGTCCATGGGGTTGCAAAGAGTTGGACATGACTGAGCACCCACAGAGCTGGATGACGAGCTTCGTTATCTGCCTCTCGGGTTACCACTTTTTCTATCAGATGGCACTAGATATATGAGCTTTCACTTGTTGATGCAGTAGAAACTGCACATATTCAATTAAATGACCTTGAGAAGTATATCCATTGCCTCTTGGAAGCTGGGATGCGGAGACAATCCCTCCCCTTAATCTTGAGTCTCCCAGATTTCTGTCTCCCTGCCAGATAGCATGTGGGTGTCCTCAACAAAATGCTTGTAAAACCAAACTCATTGTTCCCCTCCTGGCAGCCTGCTTCCAGTGGCTCATGCATGTGGGCCTGGCAGGTCAAGTCTGCGCTTGTCCAGCAGAGAGCCTGTTGCCGAGGGTTCAGTGCAGCCCATGTTGCTGACCAACCAGCAGAGCTCTGCTAACTGCCTGCCAGCCGCCAGCACACACTCAGCTTGCCCTCTGCTCTGCTTCACCTGTGTGCTGTCCCCCTCAATTACTTTAAATTCCAGCCCTTAGATGCTTCTTTTTAAAATTTTTTAAATTAAAAAATGTTTTAAACTTTTTAATTGAATATAATTTGTTTACAACCATGTGTTAATTTCAAGTGTACAGAAAATATATGTGTGTGTATGCTCAGTGCTCTAGTCATGACTACTCTTTGGGACCCTATGGACTGTAGCCCTGCCAGGCTCCTCTGCTCATGGGATTCTCCAGGCAAGAATGCTGGAGTGGGTTGCTATTCCCCACACCACCTTCCAGGGGATCTTCCTGACCCAGGGATCAAACCCATGTCTCCTGCATTGCAGGTGGATTTCTTACCCACTGAGCCACCTGGGAACTCTACAAATAAAATGTGTTTTTTTTCACCCCATAGTTCAAACCTCCTCTTTTCCTCACCCAGACTCTACTCTTGAGGAGCATTTAAGTATTAATACAACACGCCACTGCACTTCATGACATGGAGATGAACACAGGTTTTGGTGATTACAGGAAATAATCTCATCTTTCTCAGAGCTAATAATGCACATGGTCTGAATTTAGAGGGAGTGAAAAACATTTCCTTACTCTTCCCATGGGATCTCTTTTTGACCCACAGGAAGGCTTCTCCCTATTGATACCTAGAAGTGTCCCCCACTTCGTCTCATTCCTTCCTTCCTTTCCCTCCCTTGTCACTCTAGCCTTCCATCCTCATCCCATGCCTCACTTTGCTGGAAAAAGCCAGAAGCCAGAGAGCCATTTTTATCCTTATGGCCAAAGCCAACGAAATGTTTTTGCTCTGAACTCTGACCATTTTATGAATGAAGCTCCTACACATGTCCCCTTTGCTCTTAGTATTCACCACAACTTGGTTCTGCATCATTATGCTAAAACAATGTGTATCCAACCCAAAACTTCTGTCTCAAATCCAGACTCATCTATTCCAATTCATCCTCAACATCACCACCTGAACACTGTATCCGTTGGGATTCAACCAGAGAAACAGAACCAGAAAGAGTCAGATATTAAGAGGCCTACTACGCAGAATTGGCTTAAGGACTTTCCTGGTGCTCAGTCCAGTGGTTAAGACTCTGTGCTGCCATGCAAGGTTTGATCCTTGGTTGGGGAACTAAGATCCTATTTGCTATGTGGTGTGGCCAAAAGATTAACATAAAATAAATATGAGGAGGAAAGCTTTAAAAGAAAAAAAAAAAAAACTATTAGAATTGGTTTACAGGATTGTGGAGACTGGCTAGGGAAGCCTTTAAAACACAGAATGGACTGCCAGGATGGCAGCCTTGGACTCTCTCATGGGCTGAAGCTGAAGGACAGATCTCTTCATAAAGGAGATTTCAGCTCTGCTCTTCTTTTTAAAATAATCTTTTATTTATTTACCTATGGCTGCACTGGGTCTTCGTTGTTTTGCACGGGCTTTCTCTGGTTGCAGGAAGCGGGGGCCATTCTTCACGGTGGTGCGCGGGCCTTCTCTTGTTAAGGAGAACCGGCTCTAGGCGTGCAGGCCTGGGCTTCAGTAGTTGCAGCACGTGAGCTTGCTCTTGGTAGCTGTGGCTGGAGGACTGTAAAGCGCATGCTTAGTGGTTGTGGCGCACCGGCTTAGTCGCTCTGTGGCATGCAGAATCTTCCTGGACCAGGGATCAAACCCATGTCCCCTGCATGGGCAGGTAGAGTCTTACCCACTGGGCCGCCAGCAAAGTCCTTGACTTTGTTCTTAAGGACTTCCAACTGATGAAATTCAGGCCCACCTAGAACAACTTTTCTTATTAAAGCCTACCAGTCATAGGCTTGACTCACATCTACAAAATACCTTCATAACTACCCTTAGACACGTGTTTGCTAGAATAACTGGGGGCTACAGCCTAGCCAAGCTTATACCAAGAGACCATCACAAGCATCTAATCGGAATTAGCTTGTCTGTACTGAACTCCAGCTCTGCCTCCCCCCTGCTGCTCTCTACAAACTAGCTGCCCCTGCCATGGCAACTCCATCCTTCAGTTGTTCAGGACACACACTCCATGCGGTAGTTTAAATACTGGCATCCCAACTATGCCCATGTACTCATCCCCAAAACCTTTTATGGCAAAAGGGACTTTGTAGATGTGACTAAATTAAGAATCTTGAGATGGGGAGATTATTCTGGGTTTCCAGGGTGACCAATGCAATTACAACAGTCCTTATAACAGAGACCCGGGGGAGTCAGAGGAGGAGCAAAGGAGGAGGAGAAAGAGGCAACATGCTACATGGGAGCAGGCATCAAAGTGACAGGCTTTAAAGAAAGAGAGGGGGGTTACAGCAGGAAAGTCAAGGGACGGATTCTCCCCTCAGCCTCCAGAAGATTCAGCCTTAGCAACACCTTGCGCATGCTAAGTCGCTTCAGTCGTGTCCGACTCTGCGACCTCATGGACTGCAGCCCGCTAGGCTCCTCTGTCCATTCTCCAGGCAAGAACCCTGAAGTGGGTTGTGATGCCCTCCTCCGAGGGATCTTCCTGATGCAGGAATCCTACCTGCAGCTCCTGTGTCTTCTGCATTGAAGATGGGCTCTTTATCACGGAGCCACTGGGAAAGCCGCTAGCAACACCTTAACTTTAGCCCAGTAAACCGATTTCAGACTTCTGACCTCCAAGGATTATCAGATAAGTTTATGTTGTTTAAAGTTTGTGGCGGCTTGAAGTAGTATTAATAAAGAAACAAAGTACTGGGACTTCCCTGGTGGTTCAGTGGTTAGGACCAATGCAGGGGGCACAGGATCCCACATGCTGCTTGGCAAAAAAAAAAAAAATTAATAAAGAAACAAAACCCAAAAAACTCTATGCTGTGGTGATAGTTACACAATTTTGTAAATATACAAAAATATCACTGAATTGTGTAAGTAAAGCAATGAATTGTGTGGTATAAAAATCATAACTCAATAAAATATTTTTTGTAAGGATTATCAGATAAGTTTATGTTGTTTAAAGTTTGTGGCGGCTTGAAGTAGTATTAATAAAGAAACAAAGTACTGGGACTTCCCTGGTGGTTCAGTGGTTAGGACCAATGCAGGGGGCACAGGATCCCACATGCTGCTTGGCAAAAAAAAAAAAAATTAATAAAGAAACAAAACCCAAAAAACTCTATGCTGTGGTGATAGTTACACAATTTTGTAAATATACAAAAATATCACTGAATTGTGTAAGTAAAGCAATGAATTGTGCAGTATAAAAATCATAACTCAATTAAATATTTTTTGATTATGAAAAGAAGAACTAATGTACCCATGTCCAATCTGAAGTTTCAATGTGTCCAGAATGCAACCACTTTTAAACACTTCCCCAGCTACCACCCATTTCTAGCCTTCATCATCTCTGCTTCATGTAATGTCGAAAGACTGCGAACCATTCTGGTCTATTCTCCATTCTCCAGCCCCTGCCTCAGCCGCTAGGCAGCCGCTGCTGGCTTACATAGCACCTTCATGAGAATCAGAAAAAGGTGGCCCTTTCTTCAGGCAGATGCAATCTCATGCCAGGGTTGATGGTGAGCCCCACAGAGTTGAGGCTGAATGTCCTCACACAGAACACAACCTCAGCAACTGTACACAGCAGCCTTGCCTACACCTTTTCAACAGCAGTCCACGTCGCCCTGCCAAAGCCAAGTCAGCTCCTGCCACCACTCTGCTCAAAACCCTCACAAGTCTCTCCCCTGACTCAATCCTCTCAAGGGTCCATCAACCTTCTATCATCCATCCAGCTACCTCTCAGATCTCCTCTCTTACCAGCCACCTTCTCACTCACTGTTTTTTCCCCAAAACTGCTTTCTTGCTATTCGTCAAATATCCCAGACCCATTTTCACCTCGGGGTCTTTACTCACTGTTTGTCTCCTCAAGCTGCAAATGTTCGTCTCCAATATCCAAGTGACTGGTTCTCTCATCTCCCTCAAGTGTCTCCCTTTCATAGTGACATCCACCCTGACTATTCTGCTCAAATGTGTAACCCACACCTGTACCCCTCCCTTCCTAACCCCTGTATCCTGGCTTATTTTTCTCTTTGGCACTTATCACCATTTAACATTCTATGTATAATGACTTCATTATTGTATCTACTCTAAGTGTCTAAGAGGGTAGAGTTTTTGTCTGATGTGTTCACTCCTGTATCCTTAAATAATACCTGTTATCAAGTGGGCACACAATGAAGATTTGAATGAAAGAATAAAAGCATCCTTTCTTTTCCAGTTCAGGCCTCCCAGAAGCAGATTCTAACCAACAATGCAGAGACAAGCAGTTAATTTGGAAGGAGATCCCAGTACACACAGTGCTAGCGGCATGGGGAAGTAAGACACAGGAAGGAAAGCAGCCAGTGAGGGGTATGTTTTCTTTCTTATTTCTTTCTTTCATTTATATCTTTGGGTTCCTCCGGTCTTAGACGCAGCATGTGAGATCTTCATCGCATCATGCTGTGCACGGACTTTCTAGTTGTGGTTCATGGGCTCAGGAGTTGTGGCACACGGGCTTAGTAACTCCGAGGCATGTGGGATCTTACTTCCCCAATCAGGGACTGAACCCATGTCCCATTTTCATTGCAAGGCAGATTCTTAACCACTGGACCATCAGGGAACTCCTAAGGGTATGTTTTCAAACTCTCTAGTTATACTGCAGATAACTGGAATTTTAGCTCCTTGGGGACACCTGGGACTTGGTGAAGACCATATACTTCTGTAAGGGAAGAAAGATTTTTTTCTCTACCCTTTTCCATTCTGTAGTTGGGCCTGAGAACTAAACTGACCAATGACAGATGAACAGGAGAAAAGCATTCAAGTTTCCTTTAAGGCTACTATTTTAACATGGCAGAAGAGCCTTCAAAGAAGTCAGTAGGCCTAAAAACTTGTGCTACTATTTTAACAAAGAATGATCAATATTGGAGATGTGATAAGACAAAGGCAAAGGGGGTTTGGGCTGGGGGCAGGAAAACTGTGGGAAAATGACTAGGAAATTTACAGGGAAAACTAATGAAAGACAAGGGTTGCTTAGTAGGTTTGGTTTGCTCTGTTTCATCTTGGCATCAGCTCCCTGTTTCTGGTGATAAGAATGTTCTCTTCTTCCTGTTTTGAGGAGTGCAGGTTTCCCCTGGGAAATTTATGTCCTACTTTTAGGTAGAAAGGGAAGGTCAGATAACACATTGTATATCTACTCTTGGACATCGCCCCTTCTGCTCAAAATCATCAGTATGTCAGAGTGGCATACTATTTAGGGTGTCATGTTCACTCAAAGTGATCCCACCTAGGAGGCCAGGGAGCTGGTGTCTTTATCCACCAAGTTTTAGAAGGGGCATTAATACTCTGTCACTTCCCTTCTGCCACATGTACAGGGCAAGGTAGATTCCATCCTCAAAAATCCTCAAAGAGATCATTGCTGAAGTGAAACTTGGCGTGAAAACAGTGATGCCTAAAGGCATATGAATGGACTTCAATAGCATCTGCTTGTAGATTCCATCCTCAAAAATCCTCAAAGAGATCATTGCTGAAGTCAAACTTGGCATGAAAACAGTGATGCCTAAAGGCACATGAATGGACTTCAATAGCATCTGCTTAGCTTCTCCTCTAAGAGAGAAGATGAACCTTTCTCAGTCAAACAAGTAAAGCTACAAATATGGTAACAATGTAACCCAAGCTATAAATATGGTAACTTATTAGAACACTAACTTCAGTTCTTGTTGCAGGACCCATCTTATCTGTCATCCCTTGTTGAGGCATGGAGAAGGGGCAGGGAAGGTTGGCAAGGGAGATGAGGGTACTTTGCGGCTATCCTATAATGCTCAAGCATAGAAGGACTTTTTCTGCAGGAACTGAAGGAGAAGGCTGAATCAGGATATAGTAGACGAGATCGAGTGAACACCTTGAATTGCTGTTCTGGTTGTTTACAGTCAGCATCCTGATTGGTCAGTGCTCCTGCTCCATATGTTGTTCAATATTGTGAATATTACCCCCAGAAGGACCCTACACACAAAACCAGAGCCAAGACCTCAAAAGGTGGCAAAGCAATGAGGCAGTCTGCAGTAGACACAGGGACCTGGAAGCACCAAAGAAGAGGGAGTCATGGGTTGAGTGGATGAGGGAGTGGGTGCTCTGAGTAAATGCTTAAGATGAGAACCATTCTCTTTGAATGCTCTCATGTCTTTCTGCAGCGTGATGCATTGACAGATCAGGTGGTTTAAAGAACCTGGAGAAGGTTCTATAAATCAGACATCCCAAAGACAGGACTGCCCCATCATGAAGTCTTTTTGACATTCAATCCATTAGAGAGTCAAGTAATTCTAGAAGGTACAAAGAGAAGACTTCCCTAGTGACTATCACAATGTAGATTCCACCTAAACAGGTCAGCAAAGAGTTGTGGGTACCTCAGGGAACACCCTTTTTCCTGACCCACCAAGAAGCATCTCTTTACTGTGTAAAATGAGGGTCAGAGCATCACTCTGCCCAATCCTACTAGACTGTCTTGAGTTCTGATGCTATTTTTCCTCTAAGACAGTCCTCATCTTTCTTAGGTGCCTGGCTGAAAGCATGAACCAGTTTGGATGATAATGATGACAGTCACTGCTGTGGTGATGGAATAAAGAGAAAAGAAGCAAAAAAGAAGCAAGTGAGTAATGAAAAACAGATCACTTGGGTCCCTCAATAAGATGTCTACTGGGATAGTGAGAGTTAGAGTTAGAAAGCCAAAGGCAGAAATAATGAAGTCCAGGATAAGGGGTGTCACGAGGCTTTCCTTCTTGCTCCAGATAAGTTAAAACAGCCTCCAATGGTACAACACATCACTTTGAATTCTCATCAGAGTAGGGAAACCACTGTTTCAGGATTAGCATTCCAAAGGGAGCCAGAGCCACTGTAGCCTCAAAACCATGACCACGTTTAAAGTCCAAAGATGATTCTAGCAGCTGTTCTCCCCAAATGGTTTCAGCACTATGAGGTTATAATGTGGAAAAGCTAGAACTGAAAAACTGAATATACATTCTCTTTAGAATAAAAGGAAATGACTACAAGCCCGGTCATAAATGTGGCAGCTTACTAGAAAGGCAGGTTTAAAGAATAAGGAAACTCATGTTCGAGATGAAATTGAAAACAGGTGCCAGGCCTCTTTCTTGGAGTCAGAGAATGTCAGAACTGGAGAAGACCCCGGGGTAACTCCTTCATTTCCCATATTTGATGGATCAGGAAGCCCAGATCACCAGGAATGGAGTCACTTGCTCAGTGCCACTCACAGTGAACGTCAGATTTCTCTCTCAATTCAAACCTTAATCTGCTTCTCAGGCTTTTAATACTTCTGGCACAAAATTAATGAACAAAACCTCTGCTTTAAAAAAAAAAAAAAAAAGATCTATTGTAATTTTGAATCCTAAATAATCACATTGACTTGAACTCCTTGTTTCCGCAAGAGGAAAGGTGAAGCAAGAGGGAGAGTGAGATCATGTCTAAGACCCATGCTCTTTATATGCTCTGTGATTACCTACAGGGCTGGACAAGGGAGGGGGACTCAAGAGAGAGGGGATATATGTATACATATAGCTGATTCACGTTGTTGTACAGCAGAAACTAATACAGCATTATAAAGCAATGACAATCATATTCTTGCCAGGAACATTCCATGGACAGAGGAACCTGGCAGGCTGCAGTCCATGGGGTCGCAAAGTCGGCCACAACTCAGCACATACTCCAGTAATGGGCTTCCCAAGTGGCGCTAGTGGTAAAGAACCCACCTGCCCACGCAGGTAGATGTAAGAGATGAGATGCAGGCTCCATCTCTAAGTAGGGGAGACTGCCTGGAGGGAGGCATGGCAACTCACTCTAATATTCATGCCTGGAGAATCCCATGGATAGAGGAGCTTGGTGGGCTGCAGTCCGTAGGGTCGCACAGAATCAGATACAGCTGAAGCTACTCAGCATGCACACAAGCGCTCCAACAATAAAATAAAATAAACTATGCTCTTGAGCTGCAGCAGCTCATTCATTCATTCAGTCAGCCCATCAGTTGGTCATTCAATCAACAGATATTATTTGAGTATCTGCTCTGTGCCAAACATTTTCCGGAAACAGTAAGGCTCCTCTCGCTTGTTTTCTCTCTTTCTAGGACAGAGCCAGTTCCTCTCCAGGCAGTTGTCCATATGGTGATCATTTTTCACTTGTGTAACTTAGAAAGTAGAAATGACTTTCATTTCCACTCCCTGGCTCAGGCCTGGCTCTCTCATTTTGTCCCCTGGTTCCCTGAAGAATTAAAATCAAACTATTTGATTCTCACTAGACCAACTTTTGGAGAAAGCAATGGCACCCCACTCCATATTCTTGTCTGGAAAATCCCATGCGTGGAGGAGCCTGGTAGGCTGCAGTCCATGGGGTTGCACAGAGTCAGACGCAACTGAAGCGACTTAGTAGCAGCAGCAGCAGACCAACTTTTCGTTGGTTCAAAGGACTGTCCTTGTCCTGGGCTCATGTGAAGCACTGATGCCCCTGTTTTTACCTACAGGAAATACCTGATTGATTTTTCAGCAGATATGGACATGCTAACTCCATTTCCTGTTCTGAGTCACCAAACTCTTTCAGCATATTTAGTGGAGTTATTTTCCCACCTCAGATTCTGTCCTGATTTCCTTCCTAACTTTACCAAGAAATCTTTACCATTAAGGTTTGGTTCTGCTGCTGCTGGTGCTAAGTCGCTTCAGTTGTATCCGACTCTGTGCGACCCCATAGACGGCAGTCCACCAGGCTCCCCCGTCCCTGGGATTTTCCAGGCAAGAACACGGGAGTGGGTTGCCATTTCCTTCTCCAGTGCATGAAAGTGAAAAGTGAAAGAGAAGTTGGTCAGTCGTGTTTGACTCTCAGCGACCCCATGGACTGCAGCCCACCAGGCTCCTCCGCCCATGGGAGTTTCCAGGCAAGAGCACTGGAGTGGGGTGCCATCGCCTTCTCCGAGACACAGTGCTGACACATTATCATGACTATTATCATCGTTATTATTTCTATTAACCCATTCAATTCTCACGACAACTCTTGAAGCAGACATTACTGTTATCTTCATTTTGCAAATAAGGAATTTGCTGCCCATAGAGGAACAGTATCTGTTTACTATATCAGTTTTTTACCTCAGAGAAGACAATGGCACCCCACTCCAGTACTCTTGCCTGGAAAATCCCATGGATGGAGGAGCCTGGTGGGCTGCAGTCCATGGGGTCGCACAGAGTCGGACACGACTGAGCAACTTAGCTGCAGCAGCAGTACCATGTAACAATTCAAATCAACAAAATTCACACCTAATTTAATGATATTTTCCTACCCACCCCCCCAATCTCCAGAAAGTCTTCTCTTCACATGTGTAATTTCATTTTAAAAACAGATGACACCTTTTTCTTTTAGGTCTCATTATTGTCTATTGAGCTTCCAACAGGCTCAAGTTCGTATACTTACACTGTAGGAAATCCACTTTCTCACTGTATCTACAATCAGGAATATTTAGAATACATTTAACTTTGAAATTTAATGAGCAAAGTAGAAGATGAAAACAATTTTTCTAATATTAAAATTTTCCATTTAAAGTCCACCTTAAACCAGTTTTTCCAGATTATTATATTATGAGCCTGTCAATTATCAATGAATCCTAGAAAAATAACTGACCTGTTGGGTCCAGGGCATTCTAATCTCCCCTCCCCACACCCAGATAGAGTCAGTCCACATGAAATCTTTAGGGACTTACAAATGGGCCACTGTAATAGATATCTTTTCTGGATGAGAAAAGAAATCACATATTTAAAATTAAACTGGAAGTCAGATTCTCATCTACCTGATTTCGGAGACTTTTTCTCTGTGCTTTCTGCCTTTCCCAGTTTTGAAACTAATGACTTTCATACCTTAAGCTGGTATTCCAAACGCCAAATGGGAATCAGAGGAGAAAGCCAAGGAGGAAGAGTGGGGAGCAAGTTGCCTGAGCATGTCCCTAACTTAGATTTTGTGTTAAGGATGGTGGAGCTCAACAGTGTCATGGGGCACCCTGGATGGGAGGGGACTTGGGAGAGAAGGGACACGTGTAAATATATGACTGAGTTGCTCTACTGTGTACCTGAAACTATCACAACACTGGTAATTGGCTATACTCCAATATAAAGTAACAAGTTAAAAACAAGGATGGAGGAGCTCAAGAATGCTTTTTTTCAGAATGCTGTTCTGGAAGATAATGCATCTGGCATATTTAGTGAGAGTGAATGAATGAATGAACATCAATAAGGAAGCGTGCTTTTGCCTGGAGTCTTTCCATGCATCAATTATTATGATTCAGTGTGGAGATAGGTTAGCATTTTGAAGATTCCACAAATAAGGGATAATAAGTGATACATAAGATATTTGTCTTTCTCTGGACTTCATTTAGCAAACAATACAAACGGAACCTGAACTTCAGAAGGTTCTGAAAATGCCACATTTCAAGTTGTTATTATTGTTTAGTCACTAAATTATGTCCAAGATTTTGTGACCCCATGGACTGTAGCTCACCAGGCTCTTCTGTCCATGGAATTTCCCAGGCAAGAATAGCAGAATGGATTGCCATTTCCTTCTCCCAGGTACCTTCCCAACCCAGGGATCGAACCACGTTGCCTGCTTGTCAGGCGAATTCTTTAGCACTGAGCCACCTGGGAAGCCTCTGGGTAATTCAATACATATTTTTGAATCCATTATATTAATGGGTAAGTAAATAAATTAAACATATGCAGTTCCTTGTTCTTGAAATAACTGACATAAACTTCCTGTGTTCTATCACTCCATTCTCATGTACACATTACAAACTCACTTTTAAATAAAAGGCATCTTTTAAAGCAAATAACTCAAAGTAATGAATCTCAACATTTTCTTTACAATTCATTGCATCTATTCTTAAGAACTCTTCATACTAAAGGTTTCTAGTCTACTAAATTTTAATTGTTAAATGATAAGGCATTAATTTCATCTGTTTAAGGAGCTGGACAACTGTGAGTCAGGATCAATGCTTGCATGATTGAGAGCTTCCAAGTTTTGTATGAGTGCTTTGTAGAGCCTAGAGATGTATTAATAAACTAATGATGAAACAGAACATTTCTTTTTAAAATATTTGTGTATTTCTTTGGCTGCGTCACGTCTTAGTTATGGCGTGTGCGTTCTTCGATCTTAACTGCAGCCTGCAGGATCTTTGAGTTGCAGTATACAAACTCTTGGTCACGGCACATGGGATCTAGTTTCTTGCCCAGAGATCAAACACAGACTCCCTGCATTGGGAGCGAGGAGTCTTAGCCACTGGACCACCGGGAAAGTACTCAGAACATTTAAATGATTGCCAACAGTGCAATTCAATATGTTCCCCTGAGTATGGGATGAGGGCTTCGTTTCCTCGGTCAGGACAACCTCCTTAATTGCCTCAGTTTCCTGGGATGCACACCCCTCGAGGGCTGACACCCTAACTCACTCAAATGACACAAAATGATAAAGCTCAAGTTAGCCCTTCTAAGGCGACGAATTAGCTTGGCACTAACACAGGGACCAGAGCTGTGGGGCTGTGCTCTGTGTGGGTAGCAAACCCATTGAATCACTACCTTTATGACTCTTTGTAACCCAGAATCGGTAGATCTGGGACCAGACCTTGCTTTCTTTCCTTGACGTGGTTCCTTTTCTAAAAAGCATGGAGAAAGGGGCTGGGCAATGTGCCTGAATACATTATTTTACCACGACTTACTTCCTTCTTACTGCTTTCACTGGAAACAGGGACACTTTCTTTTTTAACTAGAACTGAACTTTCTCCTTCTTTTCCTTGTAGTGTGGCAAGGAACACGCAGAGATGCTCCTTATAAAGGCAGGTGTATGAAGAAGTGGGGGCTGGGGATGCGTGTTTCTCTTAAAAGTCCATAGAAAGCTGTTCCTTACACATAGAGCAGTTGCTCTTATGAAGGGCAAAAACACATTGCTCCTTTCTTTAGATCTGAATGGAGTTAGTTAAGCTTTCAGCCTAAGTGTGAACAAGGCAAAAGAAAGAAGGGCATATCTTTGGTAAGCAACTCTAAGCGAAAGAGATGGAGGAGGACAGTGACATCAGTTACAAAATGTTTAGGACTCATTTATGAGAGGGTGTGGTTTTCATTAAGTTCAGGATTGTCATCAAAAAGGATCTTCGCCAAAGGAATAATATTACAGCAAGCTGAATGTGCAATTTCTTGACATCTGGGAAAATCATAGCAACATCCTCACTTCCTTTCAATTCCAGAAAAATGTATTCAAACTATTAGCATTCATCAGTCATTTCCAACCATGTAATTTCTCTAGTGCCTTGTGTGTCTGTCCTGAAAGATGAAAAGAGAGGGCCAAGACCCCAAATATCAAATCTTTAAGCTAAACTAACATAACATTGTGAATCACTCGGAGAAGGCAATGGCACCCCACTCCAGTACTCTTGCCTGGCAAATCCCATGGACAGAGGAGCCTGGTAGGCTGCAGTCCATGGGGTCACTAGGAGTCGGACACGACCGAGTGACTTCACTTTCACTTTTCACTTTCATGCCTTGGAGAAGGAAATGGCAACCCACTCCAGTACTTTTGTCTGGCAAATCCCAGGGATGGGGGAGCCTAGTGGGCTGCCGTCTATGGGGTTGCACAGAGTCGGACACAACTCAGGCGACTTAGCAGCAGCATACTCCAATAAAAAATAACGTTTTTTTAAAAACCTCCTGAAGTTCAGGTTTCTTTTGTGTCATTTGCAAAGATAAGCCACAGTAAAATACAACTGCCATCAGTAACACTTGCCCTAAAGAACCTACTGACATTCTAACTTCCATGTGAAACTTCCCAAGAGATAAGATGAGCCAACAGGGAATTATATATTATGATGGTTCAGAGCCCTAATGATGGAGTCAGGTAGAGCTGGATTCCCGTCCTACTCTGCCACTTACTAATGTTAGAGAACCCTGAATCATGTGACTTGTTGGAGTCTAGATGCTTTTATCTAATAGAAAGACTAACAGAGCACCTATCTTTTAGTCTGTTGTAAGGATTCAGTTGGAGTGTTGGAGCAGACTGGCTAGCATATGGTAAACACTCAATTAATCCTCACTCAATTATCAGTGGGCTTCCCAGGTGGCGCTAGTGGTAAAAAAAACACGCCTGCCAACGGGAGACAGAAGAGATGCAGGTTCGATCCCTGGGTGGGGAAGATCCCCTGGAGGAGGGCAACCCACTCTAGTATTCTTGCCTGGAGAGTTCCCATGGACAGAGGGGCCTGGTGGGCCACAGTCCACAGGTTAACAAAGACTCAGACATGACTGAAGCGATTTAACACACACATACGATTATTCGTAATATTGATTTGGCCAAAAGGTTCGTTTGGGTTTTTCCACTAGATAGTACAGAAAAACCTGAACAAACTCTTTGGCCAACACAATAACTGTTTTTCAATCTCCCACGCAATGATTGAGGTTAGTAAAGAAGAAAAAGATTCTTAAGAAAATAATAGATAGAAGCTGAAAATCTCTTCAGAGGGGCTCCTATAGCATACCGATGGTTTTCAAACAAAAATTGCTGCCTGTTGATGCCGTGGTGTCAACATGACATGAGATGATCATTGGGGGAAAAAAGAAAAAAGTCAGAAGAATTAAATCTTCATCCACAACGGGGAAAATATCCCCGGAGGGAGCTTAACTAGATAATAAAGACAAGACAGAGGGTAAAAAGATGCAGAAATCTGAAATTCATGTCTGAGACCTGTCACGTGGAACAGTGACAAATATTGGTTAATGGCAAGAGCAGGAGTCCAAAGAAATAATAAACTTTCCAGCCATGACTGATGACAGTGTTACACCAGAAAGCTTATAAGACAACAAATGAGTACATAGCTGTAAATCACTTCACATCAACACGAGTCCCAATAACTTGTGGAAGTCTTTCAGAAGTGTACTATTGTAGCAATTTAGTTCTAAGGATTTCTGGAAGACTTGAAGCAGAGGGTATGCACGAATGCTAACACCCTGTTCAAAGAATTGAACCTATCAAGTATCAAATTTTATCACCCTCAATTTTCTGTCACCAGTCATTATATTCTAAATTAATGTTCATGTTGAAATTGATAAATTGATTACTCAAAACATGCCAAGTGGTTCAGAATCCAAATATGCAAATAAAAATTACCCAGTCTGGAATAAGATCAAAACAAATGTATTTTCCTCCACAAACTAAGGATAAGATAGCATTCAAGTTGATCACATCCTCACTAATTTGATCAGTGTGTGAGGTTAAATAAATTATCTGGCTTCTCACTTGCCTGTTTTGGCCATAATCTAGCTATGCACTGGAAAAATATAACCAGGTCAGAAAAAGAGAAGGGTGACAGGTCCAATAGAGGTGGAACTGGGGCCAGTTGGGTATAAGCTGAAGAGAGGAGATAATGGAATCAAGAATCCTGAGTTCTACTTTCTCAATCTTCTGTGACAATCTATATGAGAGAAGAAGCTGAAAAAGCATGGATATATGAATATGCCTGCAATGCAGGAGACACAGGTTCAATCATTGGGTCGGGAAGATCCCCTGAAGGAGGAAATGGCAACCTACTCCAGAATTCTTCCCTGGAAAATTTCATGAACACAGGAGTCTGGCAGGCTGCAGTCCATGAAGTCACAAAGAGTCCTACATGGCTGAGCACGCACACATGGACACTCACATATGTATATGTATAACGGAATAAATTTGCTGTACACCTGGAACTAACACAACACTGCAAATAAACTATAATCCAGTAAAATTTTTGAAAACTTTTTTTTTAATAACAAAATAAAAAGAATCCTAAGTTCTAATGTCAGATGTCACATTAACTTTCATGACTTCTAAAGTCACTGTGCCTCTTAGAACCAAGACTTCTTGATACACCAAACCAGGAGGTCAGACTAATAATTTCTCAGGTTCCTGCCAACCCTACCATCCTGTGATTTCAGCTGTTCCCCTTGTCTCCCATATCATTCTTTTTGCTGCATATTTCATCACCATCTTCAGGTCTGTGTGGACACAGGCTACAGATAAGGACTGGGTTGAGAAAGGAACTTGATGCATTTGGAAGAATGGAGAACAAACAACAGGCTATATTGCAAAGGAAAAGTCACTTTGTTAAATATTCACCACTTAGAAGTTGCTCTGATTCTTTTGTGATATATGCAATTCTTTGATATCCAGTAATGTGATAAATAGCTGCCAATACAAGTGCTTGAAATGCTAACAGACGCTTGCATACTCCCATATCTGACGACTTTCATGGTAGGTATAACTAAGGTGGTCAAAATTCCTGAATTCGTGTATTTGCAACATGCCACAGGTTTCATGGGCTTCCAAGGTGGCACTGGTGGTAAAGAACACACCTGCCAATGCCGGAGATGTAACAGATGCTGGTTTGATCCCTGAGTTGGAAAGACCCCCTGGAGGAGGGCATGGCAACACACTCCAGTATCTTGCCTGGAGAATACCCACGGACAGAGGAGCCTGGCGGGATACAGTCCATAGGGTTGCAAAGAGTTGGACATTGCTTAAGCAACTTAGCACACAAGCAAGCACAGGCCTTCATACATTTTCCTAAATTGTATTTCTGCTAAAAGTGAAATATTACTTGTGTTGAGCCTCAGATCAGAAATTAATTACTCTTAACTATACCATCACTCACTTAATCTCACTCTGACATATTTTGTCTTGGTTGGAGCAGTTACTGTATATAATTTTACAAATTATTTTTATTCAAAAACAGGGCATAAGGTGAATAGTTTTGCATCATGGTTCCAACTCAGGAGTGGATTGACATTCTGCTACAATGTATCTTTACTACTTGGAGGCTGAGACTGGACACTCTCTTAAGCTTCTCCATATTTTCTCAGCATCCACTTTTAGGATAAACTCTTGGTTTTCTCTTCTTGGCCTTTTATTTTCATAAAGAAAATAAGTTCTTACTATCTATTAACAAAGACACTTTTTAAACCTAATTGGGATATATTCAAGGTCCTAAGTCATCCAACTTTGTGGGCTCACTTTTTCTATAATGTTAAAATAACCTCAGCCCTTATCACACATTACATGTAATTACTACAGGAAGTCCAGCACCCTTCTTAATGAAGTAGAAAATAATCGATTATAAATCTTTATTTGCATTCCATATACCGATACGATCCATGATACTTGCTCATTCACAAACTGAGTGACTTACAGCTGACACAAATCTCACAGGTTCTGCAGTTTCATTCAAAAATAAGTTTTTCATTTTTTTTTTTTTGACTCACCAAACACATGCATTTTAGCTTGCATTTCATTTAAACTCAATCCTCATAACCTTATGAGGTAGGTGTTATTATGACCCCAAGATGGGGTCCAGAAAGGTTCAATAACTAATTCAAGGTCATTTGTCACTGGTAACAGAGCCAAGACTTGACTTCAAAGCCTCCTTGAAATACACTCTTTAGCAAAATTAGAGATGGCTACATGGCGGCACCTTGTGACTCACTTTCAAATCACTGATATTGCAAAATTACATTCACACACGCCTCAATGTGCTGGTCATGACTCCGTGTCAGAAATGATGCTTCAGGATGCAGCTGGACCCAGAAACAATTATGTATGAAAAAGACACCTGTAACTATAAATCTAAAGAATATCTGTGTCTATTAAGTAAGTGCAGAAATTATTTATATTTATTTCTTTATAGGCTAAACTATGATTGGATTTGCCTGCAAATTATGAATATTAAAACTGGCTTTTAAGTTTTTGCTTTCCACTGTTTTTTTGACTATCATAAAGATCATCACACTGAAGAACTATTTCATCTTCAGCCTCTACCTACCTGTCAACTGTTAACACCTTGCATTTGACTGTGGATCCACTATTCTTGCCTGGAGAATTCCAGGGACAGAGGAGCCTGGCCGGCAATAGCCCATAGTATCGCTGAGCAACTGACACACACTGGAATAAAATGTCCACTGTCTCCTGCTATCTTCGACTTTGGTAAAGATATAAACACCATTATTGACACTGTGAATTTAAAGCAAGCTTCTGATTTTGGTGTCAGGTCATTTTGATTTAAAAAAAATATATTTTTTCTTTGTAGAAAAAGATTTTTAAAAATTTAAAGATTATGAGGTTAAAATTTCTTCAAGTACAAAAAAGCATTTCCAGCTTAATCCATTACTCTTCTCCCCTTTCATGCTGGGCCTGGAAAGCAGGGTGAGGTAAAGTATATTCGGGTCTCAACCTCCCAAGCATTTGAGTCCAATTAACAGGTGGATGAGAAATTTATTTTTCTTAATAGAGTTATATGTCTGGGATTTATTTAGTGGTTTTGAGGGAGGCTAGAAAACAGGATTGCAAATAGGGTGGGAAAATAAGCCAGAAAAACCAAGATAATTTCCAGTTGAATTATGACCTCAAATGGATTCCGGAGAATGGAATTTCCATAATTCACAATCCTATTATGGGCTATTTCTGGAGCCTTTGGGGCTGAGGGTAATATCCTTGTAGAGTTCTAAACATATTTCCTGCCCTGTTAGTTTTTGCTCTACATCCCCCATTTCACTAATTAATTGTATTTTATATGCTAACAACTTCCTAAAAGGAATTGAGGTGGCTTGTTACAAATGCCAGAGAAATGGAATCATTAACTGAAGGGGAACAATAGGGGAAAAGAGCTATATTATTAAAGGAAGAAATAGTGGTATCAGGATACCTGTCTAAGAATGATGATGACAATTGAGCAGAAATAAATGTTAAGTTTCCACATTCCCTGCAGTCACTGAAAACATGTTTACACCATGTGGTGACGATCCCTAAGAGAAAAACATCTAAACAAGCTCTAGAAGAGCAATTGCTAAGAGAAAATACAGTCAGATCATAGAAAATCTGATGGAGGTGACAAGACATAGTCGTCACTCAAAACAGAGGACAAGCATCCTATTAAAAGGAAAACGAGAGTCCTAATAATAGAGAAGTTAACACAACTGGAAATGTTTGTTCCCTATGAATAAGCCCTTCCTTCACAGCTTTCAGGATGCAATATTAATTCCAGACAGGGGCAGGAAATAACCAAATGTCACCCAAATGATCTGGAAGTTAACGTAATCTCCTAGCATATGATTTACTTTCAAGAAAACAGTTTACTGTCAGTTAGATTCAGCCTGGAAAATTCACTTCCAAAAATGGGAGAGAGAATGAAAAAAGAATATATATAATATATATATACATGTGCCCAAGCAGCTTAACTGCCTAGGTCCTACAGAGTCAGGGTCAATTACAGATGGAAGGAGCAAGAACTGAACATTTGCTTTGGAATCGGTGCTGCCGCCAAGTTCATGGTGGGGGAGCCGGACCACAGAGGCTCCCCGGTTTGGTGCTGGCCGGTTTGGAGCGGCTTTCCCTTGACTTTCGTGGGTCCCGCCCTCGCCAGCACATCTGGCAGGCACCGTCTGGCACTGCACTGGGTCGAGCAGCCCATCAGGCGGGTCTGCTGCCTCCGCCTTGGGGACAATGCGGCTTTTCTTACTGTCCACGCGCTGGGCTTCCGCGCTCCCGCGCCGCTCTCGGCTAAGTGAGGGCCCTGCAGACAGGAGGACACGTCCCCGTCCGGGGCTGCTGTCCCAGGCCCGCTGCGATGGCGTGCGATTTCCGCACCAGGAGAACACATGGGCCTTTGTGCGCCCTGCATCTGGAAAACTTCCCGGATCGAGCATCTGCCCCGTGATTTACACCTTGCCGAGGAAGGCTGACCTGCAGGAAAGCGAGCGAATCTCTAAGCGGTGGGTGGGCTGGGCTCCCTCCCCCAAGCCCTGCTTCCCTCTTATCCCGAGAAACAATCGTGGGTGTTCCCACCTCCCCAAAACTCCCTCCCCTGAACGAGGTGGGGGGGCGGGGGCGGCGGGGAGCTGCTTCCTGGCTGAATAAAGCTGAAACACCTGTGTGCCAGAAACAGGCAGACGGAGACAGACCCATCTGTGCGGCTCTCTTGACTCGGAGGTGAGGGTGGGAAACTCACATCTGAGCCAACGAAGATTCCTTTGGTCCTGATTCTCCCCAGTCTCTTGCAATTCTTTTGCTCAATATTTTTCTCCTTCGGGACTTCTCTACCCAAGGATGAACGTGCCATGCCAAAACCAACCTGGTGCATTTAAAAGGCCTGAAAGGCAGTTGTATTTCAGGGGATATCTCCCCTGCCTTCCTTACTCATCCTGCCCTTTTATGTGGTCTGGAAGGACACCCAGAAAGAAAAGCAAAACCATCTTCAATGTTCACTGAACCTCTGTCATCAAAAGCCTGTCCTCGATTTGACGGCTGTGGCTCTTTTGCTTCTGTGAGATGTGCGCTGAGCTTCACTCATCCTGAAAACATTTACTGAGCACCAACCTGCGTGGGGTTGTGCTGAGGCTGGGAGGTGAGACAGCTGGCAAAAAGGCCTCATCAAAGCTGGTGGATGAGTGCAGTAAAAACAGTTGCCCTGTATTGCAAAAATAATGTCACATCTAATATGTTGAATGGTATTTCCATTTTTATTTTGGTTGCTTGTATTTTAACTGGGTTTCTTTTTCTTTCACATATGGCAAGGTCCATACAGACCATAGAAGAGGCCCAAATTGCTCAGTACAACAGGTGTAACATGTAAGTAACATGTGCGGGCAACTAATGAGAGTTTTGTGAAAATAATAAGACATTAAGAGTTTGAACCCATTAGGAGCAGCCCTCTAGTTACTATTACAGAAATAAACCTTTTATACAGGTAGCAAAAGTGGTCCAGGGTAGGGGGAGTGAGTGGGTGTGGGGAAGAGATGGGGGTTATCAATCAGGGCCCAAATAAATCAGACAGTAATAGTTGTTTTGGGTTTTTTAAAAAAGACTTTTTATTTTTAGATATTAGACTTACTGAAGAGATGAAATTGTACAGAAAATTTCTGCAGATCCTACACTCAGCTCCCCCTAATGTGAACACCTTGCAACACCATGATACATGCATTCCCAAATAAGAACTTAATATTGGTACAATACCATTAACTCTGTGACAAACTTTATTGAGATTGCACTGGGTTTTCCACTAATGTCTTCTTCCTGTTCTAGGATCTAAGCCAGGATATCACCCTTTCATATCTGAAGAGAATTCTGCCCCTTTGGATCTGTAAAGTGCAGAAAAGGAGATGGGAAACGAGACAGAGTGACAAGGTGGGATTCTGGGATTACTTATTTTTTAATCTACCTTCAAGGAGAACAGAATGCCTTAGAAAAGTGGTTTTCCTGACCCCCAACTGTCTTCTCAAACCTGGGCAAGATGAAAGATCAAGTCCTCGCTTTTTGATAGCCTTGTTAATCTCTAGGGACCCAACAACCAACCACTCTGATGCAGCTCTGAGTATTCTTTCCATTTCACAGATGGGGAAAATGAAGGCCTCGCTGAGTACGTGTTTAAGATCACAAAGGCCCAGGGAACATATAAGACTGAGACTAAGGCTTAATGAGAAATGAGCTCAGCCCTGAAGTCTCTGTTGCTAATCCTTATTACACGAAATGACATTGATTTGCAGGGATACAAGGAAAATGCTTTGCAGGGGAAAATGAGAAGCAGAAACTGAAGGTAGAGGCCCTAAGCGTGACTGGATGTGGAGAGGTCGGGGAGAAAGGGTCCATATTCCTGTGGGTGATGAACTCTGGTTGGCTCAAGAGCAAAGTCTAGTAACTGTCAATTGGTTTAAGCTGCCATCGCCAGGCAGCTAAGTCATGTGGGACTTTCACACGTGTGATGTTTGAAAGCCAGTGACTTGGACTGGCCCATGTGTTCCCTAGACCTTGAAGTCCAAATTACAATTGAGGCACATTTGGAAAAGACTGGCTGGGTTCTGGACCCAGGAGCCAGAACTACATACATCAGAGGGACTCACTTCTCAATGCTGCAAATTTGTGAGTCCAGCAGAAGCAAACGTGCTGGAACTTTCACAGCAGGTATTACACTGACTGTAAATACCATCCATCTTAGTCACAATCACAAACAGCTCTCCCTCCTGCTTACTCCATCCGTCCCCTTCTCTCAGGCAAAAGCATCAGCGTGGAGCAAAATGTGCTCATTTCTTTGCACCAATAACTCTGCTGTCAGGAAGTGGGACCCTCCCTGGATCAAAGAGGCTTCTTTAGCCTGGCAGCGTGTGGCAAAGGGAACTTTCTCCAAAGCCTCTCTCTCTCTCTCAATATTAGGCATTCTTTTATAGTTTCAAATTAACGTTAAAGAACAATCACACAGTGATTCAGGGCCCTGACCGACAACGACAAAAAAAAAAAAAAAATAGGGATACGTCCACAATAACTCTGTAAAATGGACCAACTGCACATTTTAAATGACTCTTTAGTAACAGAGGGGAGGAAAAAAAAAAAAAAAGCATATGAGGTAAATCCTTCACCGGGTAACTCACCAGGGAGACTGGTAAAAATAAATTGCACAGCTCTAATTTTCCTAGCAGCTTCCATGCTATTCTTTGAAACTGAGTAGGAACCCCTTGGCCTAATCCCAAGAGCCGATCTATAGTAAATAGTGCACACTTAATGCCTAAGTTCCTTTTAGCACCATTCAGACAGGACTTCAGCCGCAGAGCTTAGTCATAGCAGACATTTTTGTGGTGAAAGCATTAAACCCACATGCAGCTCTCTTTCTGTGGCCACCGGGGGTCGTGCTCCCTTCCCATTAGCTGAATAAATCATAAAGTCGGCTCAGACCACCCAAGGAGCCCGACCAGAGAGCCACAGGCCATGCCTACAGCCGCTTATTTCTTTTCAGAATCTACAAGGGGAAGAAAAAAAAAGAACAGAAAAAGAAAAACAAGAAAAACAACACCGAGAAACGGACCTTAGGAAATCATTGGATTTTTTTTTTAATGTAATCTGTTTGAGAGTAACCCCAAGACTTGTTTATTTGTTTGTTTATTTTGTTCCAACCGGGGAGTCTGATTTAAGAAGAAAAGCAGTGGAAAAATACACACACAGGCATGCCTTTTGTCATATGCTGACAAATTTTTTTTCTTCCCCCATTGTGGATTTTTGAAATGAAGGAAGGCCGCCCTGTGTGGCCGCGCTCTTCAGGTGGTTCTGATAAGACACAACGCAGATGCTCCCCGGGGGGGCTGAGCATCCGGCGAGTTTGTGTGGCCCGTGGGGATTTTAACGAGGAAGCGAACGTGTTGTGTAACGTTCCCTGCGTCCAATGATTCACTCTGCCTGAGACGAGGATGGTCGGGGAGCGAGGTCTGCAAAGTCACGTTCCCATCAATCAGTAAATAAGATAAGAGGCAGGAATTTTAAACACAACTATTAGCAGGCGACTCCCATCGCATCAACAAACCGCAACTCATTATGTTAAGCGGTCTCTGCGGGGGAGGAAGGGGGGAGGTTGGCGAGGAAGAGGAGGAGGCGGTAGCTTGGGGGTTTTTTACTTGCATTTTTAAGGAGTGCGCTGAACTTTAAAGAACGCTGCCCAGGTCTAATAGGCACCTGAAATTGGGACCATTTGTCCCTTCAAAACTATTACCCCTCCCGCAAGTAGCGTATGGCCCGAAGGGAAGGGACGGTCAAGGCGGATTCTAATGATTTCTGGAAGACTCTGGATGCAGCATCCAGGATCCTGAAGGAATCTGAAGCAAAATGAGGGTTCCGTTACTTAGGTCTCCATGAAACGGCCTCCTCTGTGTCTGACAAATTTCAGTTCGTGATCTTGAGACTTGTAAGTTTTCATTGGTTACTCAAGACAACGAAGTTCTTAAAGTAACAGACAGTATTTAACCTTTGCCTACCATCGGGAGGCTGCTGGTTTTTTGTTTGTTTGTTTAATGAGAAACCACACAAAACTGCCTAGATAGTCTCAGAAATCTCGGTCTTCAATAGCCCTCCTGCTGCTCAGGAAGGGATGGCCAGTCTGTCCACACAGGACACATTACAGGCTGATTTTGTGACTCAGGCCCACCAGGGAGGAGGGCAAGGCCACTTATATAATTTGTGACCTAATACGTGAGTCGTAGGGTCGTGGTGAAACGATTCTGTCAACAGTCCATGAGTCCTGGAAATCACCGCAAGAGGACAGAGGGGAATCCACCTCGTGATAACCTGCAGTCCATTAAAATGTTGGTAATTAAAGTCTTTATTTACCAGATTACATACAGCTTTAACTGCATTATGAAAGTCTTCATGCAGGGTGAACCAAAAGCTGTGTCCACACAGCTAACCCTTCACTCACAAACGTTCACTCATCCTTGTGGAATGACTTTCATTTCTCTTTTTTTCCTGCACGTATTTTCCACATCATTGAAAAGTAAAACATTCTTGAGCAGATGTTCTGAAGCCTCCTTCCTAAGTCAGAGTGCCTGGAAGAATTAGGCCAACTGTTGCCTGGTGTCTAACTGCTTATCTGCGACACACCCAACTCCATGTGCCTCCAACCCGTGCTGTGTAGACAAAGTGGCCCGCATCTGTATCTAAGGGGCTGTTTGCATTGTGGGAGAAGGTAAACAACCCCAAAGAAAGTAGTCCAGAAAAAATAAAAGCAGATGAAACTTTTTTTTTTTTAATTTGGAAACAGTCGCCTTGTAATATTAATAGACTTTAGTCACTTGGGAGATTAGCTCTTGTGCTGGTAATTGGCAGCTTTTTCTCATGCACTTAACCTCTGCCAGAATTAATTGTGTGTGTGTGTGTGTGTGTGTGTGTGTCTGTTGCTAAAGCTTGTGTGTGCATACGGAGGGTCTTGAGGCTAAACTATACTATTTGGATACACACAAGTTGGAAATTTTTCTCTCTATCGGTTGTTAGGTAAAACATCGAGAAGCTGAAACTTTGAGTCACAGCAATTAACACATGAAGTAGATGAAAGTAGATGAAAATTTTACTTCATAAACAGTACTTTTTAAAAAACAAGTCACCTACCTCCTGCCTAACACTGAGCACAGTTCTCAAGACAGGATTTGGGGGCCACTATCTGTCTATTCTTGTCCTGGTTTCTGCTCTCTGCTCAGACTGTCTCCTTCCATTTGTCTTGACTTCTCCCCAAAGTTTACTTGCCCCCCTCCATTTAGCTAAACTCTGTCATGATAAAAACAGCTCCTATAAAACTAGTTACAGACTATGTGAAAAATCCAAGTTTATGACACAATCGACTTCACTTTCACTTTTCACTTTCACGCACTGGAGAAGGAAATGGCAACCCACTCCAGTATACTTGCCTGGAGAATCCCAGGGACCGGGGAGCCTGGTGGGCTGCTGTCTATGGGGTTGCACAGAGTTGGACACGACTGAAGCAACTTAGCAGCAGCAGCAGCAGCATTCCATTTCTTCTCTTGTCTAAAGTGTAAAACTAATGAACAATAATGTCTTCATTAAGTGAAACTACCACTATCACCACGACCACCACCAAGCACTTATCAAATTGAGCCATAGGAAATTTTGCCTACATTCAACTGTTTAGAGTCAACATATGATTTATCCCTATACAGAAAACTTACTAGATGCCTCGTACTATCAGAAATAACAGGCATGGTATATATATTTTTTTTAATGCAATAGAGCAACCCTAGTTGAATGCCAGCTGTGTAACCTTGGGCAAGATTCCTGATCTTTCAGTGACTCAATTCTGATGTCTAAAGTGGGGATAATGATGGTCCTCAACAAGTGTTGGCTATTAGTATTATGTACCAGAGACAGAAAAATGATAAGACATGACCCTGCCTTTGTGAGCCTCATAGTCTTATGAGGATGTATGACGTGCTGAGTCCAGGGCTGTTACTGGCTTCCATGGTAGCTTTGAATTAATTAGCAAAGGATCTGCCCTTGGATAGATGCACTTGTCCCCAGAGCAGGTATCTTCCTTGTGGGGCTCAGCCTGCCACAATCATAGGCTGCAGTCCCATCAAGGGCTGAGAGGGAGGCGGGCGCAGGGAACTCTGATAGCATGGTAGATAGGCATCCAGCCCAAGCAGAGGCTTCCCTTTAAGCAAAATTAGACGTTTTCCCTATACTCCGGGTTCAAAGGGCTTCCCTGGTGGCTCAGAGGTTAAAGCGTCTGCCTGCAGTGCGGCAGACCTGGGTTCGATCCCTGGGTTGGGAAGATCCTCTGGAGAAGGAAATGGCAACCCACTCCAGTACTCTTGCCTGGAAAATTCCATGGACTGAGGAGACTGGTGGGCTTCAGTCCATGGGGTCGCAAAGAGTCGGACACGACTGAGCGACTTCACCTTCACCTTCCAGGTTCAAAACATAAGCAAATAAATTCCATTAAAGCCAAATCATTGAAGTTGGAAAATCCTTGACTTCTGTGTGTCTTTAGTTATGAGTGGCTCCCCTGCAAGTGGGGAACATGGCTTTTTCCCTGATCCCCTCTTCCTTCTTCCCGACACTAGAGACCTATGGCTTCTTAGTGTCCTCGTACATTCCAAGCAAGTTTCTGATTCTCCCTGGCCTCTCTTTTGGCCCTAGGTTCTCAGTTTTTGGTTTTGTTTTGGCTGCACTACCCACTGCCCCTGGAATCTTAGTCTTCCTCTCATGGATTGAATCCATGCCCCCGTGTTGGAAGCACAGAGTGTTAACCACTGGACTGCCGGGGAAGTCCTCAGTTTTCGAAGTACAGGATTTTGGAACTTGTAGCCAAGTTCTATAGGCAGCATCTCGGTATTCTTCTCATTTCTACCAGTATTTCTACCTTCCTCCCAGAGGCTTCTCAGCCCAACCTGCTACCTATAACAAAACACCAGAGGACTCCCTGAATTTAGGCATGTCTCTAAAGTACTCAAGACATTCCTAGCTATCTAAACACATCTTCCCGGCTGAACATGGCGAGTATTTTATATACCAGATCCTCTTTGTATCATGTTTTATTAGTACATATAAAACCTCAAAGATGTAGAATGAGGAGGAAACTGTCGCCTCGTGTTCTGCTTCAGAAAGGCCCGGGAAGGGAAGGAAGTTCTGCTCTGAGAAAGAGATGATGTCTGTGGACAGAAGAAGGTGGAACACAAGATCTCCCGCTCAAGGAACCCATGGTCCGCAAGGCAAAGCCACCGAATAATCAGATTATTCCTTGACGGTGAAATGTGAGCTAGAAAGAAAGTGCCTGCACCGTACAGAAAATAATCAATCAATAAATAAAATGAGTGGTAAGCATGCTAAAGAGGCAGAGAGAAGAGAGCGGTAAAGGGGCAAGCTTTGAGCAAATAGTCAGTAGTAAAAGTGGAGAAATAGGTGCTAAGTTGAGAAAAGGACCCTCAACCCACGAATAGAGGCAAGGAGATAATCGTGGGGGCAAAGCGTGAATCTGACATTGAGTAGTTCCTGCTCAATGGTCCAGCTTGTGTTGGAAACAAAGCCATCTGTGTATGGGAAGAGATTGAGGGGGGCAGATGATTACAAAGGATGAACAAGATTTGGATTGTGCATTAAGAAAGAGAGAGCTGAAAATGAGAAGACAGCAATAAATGACCAAAAAAGTTCCAGATGAGTTGGGAAAGCAGAAACTACAAGGATGCCAATCATTTGTTTGTGCAGTTTCCCTCTTTGGCATGAAATTACCAAGGAAAAAGATTAGAGGAGGTAGATTTTCACTTGATTCAGGATCGGGGTTCAAAGATGTCATAGATACTGGTCAGAGTAATTTATGTGATTGACTAGGAGGTCTAGTTTGGGCAAACACCCTTTACTGCTGTTAGGATGATTCAAATCATTAAGCGGTAACCCAATAACCCACTCTAGTTGGTCCCTGCCTTTGGTACTCTAGCAACCTTTATTCTTTGACACAGCTTCTACATCCCAGACTTGCTGGAGTATTATCAGTTCTTTTGCATACGTTAAAAGTGCAACTATTTCAGAGTTTTTAAACATGCTGATCTCTTTGAGGGAATACCCTTTTCTCTCTGGGGGAATACTCTGAATAGCTTCTCCTGGTTCTTCCATTTCTACTTAAATGTAAAAATCATCTCAGAGACAAGCTTCTCAGAGAAACCTCCTTAGGCCCCTTGGCTAGGTAAACTCACTGCACATACACGCTATTCCCTGATCTTCATTGTGCTCATAATCACTCACCCACTGTTTCCTTGCCCTATTTACTGCAAGTCCATTGACTGTGTTTCTCATTTACTATTGCAACCTGTGTCTTTCATGATGGTCTGTTCACAGTACATGCTCAATGGACATGTGTTGAGAGAATGGCTAGAGGAATTGGTCATTGTAACAGGCATTCCCAAGGCCACCAGGCAGTCAGTCAGAGAGTGAGCAAGGACAGATGATGGGGTGGTTGGATGGCTGGAGATTAAGCGTAGGGAGTTGGAGAGTTTTTTCACAAAAACATTCCTCAAGATGTCCAGATGAGAGGATTGCTCAAGGTAAACTATGGACTTGGGATATATGAATCTCAGAGGACTGGATGGCTGGTATGTTAGATGCTTTACTTGTTCAAGTGAATACTGAAAGCACTCAAATTACTGGTGCAACTCTGCCTGGAAAGCAGCATAAAAATCTAGGGTCCAAAATCTTTCGCAAATAGTGGAGAATAATGGGGGGAAAATCAGTAGATGACATACTCAAGGAAAAGCAGGTGGTAAGGCAATCAGGTTTGCAGTTCAAGGAAAAAGGAAGATGAGTTATCATCATCAATATTTCCTGCTTATTGGCACCTGACTGGGGAAATTAGTAGAGTAGCATGGTGAGGACTCTAAATATTTGTTGAAAGTACAAACTGTATAATTTAGAAAGGTCTTAACAAGATCTTAAGTATCATTTTCTGATTAACAAATGGTATAGTTAATTAGACCGAAAACTGCATTTCCAAAGCATTCTTGTATTAACATCTGTCTCTCAGTAGCAGCCCCATGAAAGGGTAATTTTGATCTGTTTTGTCCATGGCTAGATTCTTAGTGTCCAAACAGGGGCGGATGCATAGCAGACACTCAGTAAACTTTTCCTAAAGGAATGAATTCCATTTAACAAAAGATTGGTTTTCTCTAATTATTTGTCAGACTAGTTCAGTGAGATTTGGTGAACAAAATGTATCTTAATTTTTAAATCATCTCTAAAGCTACTTTAGAAATAGTACCATGTTTATGAAAGAGCTGGGATTCATTTTCTTTTGTTTTCAGTAAAAGATAGAAAGCAAACCTTTCTGAGAAGTAATTATTAAATTCCAAGCCCTCTAATATCTGCATGTGATATTACAGGCACATCTCTGTAATATATCTTGGTTATAAATTGTAAGCATCATGAGCAGCTCCTAGCTTCTAGACCCTTCTCATCAACACACAGATTTAATATGCCCATGTGAACATGAAAGCTCGCTGGTCATAAATCACTCCTCGAAGGTGTTGATTTCTTCAATGGCACTTCCAGTAATTTCCTTAGAATTCAAGCCCAGTCTTAAAAAATCTCAGGTGATATTGCTAAATACTAAGTTCCTTATTTTCTTGGAGGTTTATTTTTTTAAAAAGAGATTGGTTAAAGTATCTTAAGTCGGAGGGAAAAATCTTCATTTATTTACAAACTAAGTAATACATAGTATCAAAACCAATTACAATAACAAACCATACTGTAAAGTGTAATTTCTTTTTATAATAATAATGATTTAAATGGGCTTCCCTTGTGACTCAGTGGTAAAGAATCCACCTGCTAATGCAAGAGACACAGGTTTGATCCCTGGATCAGGAAGATCCCCTGGAGGAGGGCATGACAATCTATTCCTTTATTCTTGCCTGGGAAATCCCATGGATGAGGAACCTGGCAGGCTACAGTCCATGGGCTTTCAAAGAGACAGACACAACTTAAGCATGCAGGCACACACAATGATTAAAATATTGCATACAAAATTCTACTTTTGTGATACTACCTTGAAACAAGCAATTCTCCTGCTTTCAACATAGACCAACAATTGAGGCAGCGCTCAGAGACAAAGAGGGCAAAGCAGCTCTTAGGATTCTTTCGACGTGTTCTTTGACAACCAGCTACATCCAGGAGAGACGGGACTGCCCTGCAACGGGACCCCACAGTGCAAAAGACCCATGGATCTGAAACAGGTGTGAAAGAACTGGGCATGCTTGATCTCAAATAGTGCACCTAGGCTTGACAGATTTAGCCAATAAAAATACAGGACGGCCAGTGAAATTAAGTCTGATAAACAATGAATAATATTGTGGGTAAGTATGTCCCAAATATTGCATGGGACATATTTATGCTAAAACATCATTTGTCTTTTGTTTTTTTAATCTATAGTTCAAATGTTACAGGGTATCCTTTATTTAATCTGGCAGTCCTAAAACCATCATGGCTTTTTTGTTATAGGTCAGAGCACAGAGACTGCCCCAAGAAGTGGGTGATGATGCCTTGAGTGGACCTCTGGGCTAAATTATAAGGTGTGAGAGTGAAGGGATCCCCAAAGAGAAAGGAGGCACATGAGTATAGTCATTCTCATTGCTAGGCCTCTGCTTTTCATTGCCTCGATTAAATGAATGTAAAAATAACGCTTTGACAGGACAAATGGAAAAGGCTTTCACAAAGGGAATAGATAATGGTCCTGGAGCACCGTTAAGCAGTCAGCCAGCTGCCCCATCCTCTGCCCACTTCCTTCTCATGCCTAAGGGAAGTGGGGCAAGATTTGAGAGACTCAACTTGTAAGCATATCTCTTGACAGTTTACTTTTCATAACATTGTTTGTATTGTGGAAATGAATAGAAAAAGAAATCATCAGTGGCAGTTTTAATGCTATCAAATGCCACCAGATAGCTCAGCTATGTGAAAGCTTCATTTGGAAAGTTCGCCAACTCTGAGTTTCATTTGTAAACCTGGAAGAAGAAATAAAAAATAAAATCAAACCACTGGTAAATAACTATTTTGGTATTGTCCAGCTATTCTCATAGAATCTTAGTGCCAGTCATGTTTCCTTTGCCGATTCCTAGCAAAATCTGAGTACAGAAAGCCCAGATGGATATTGCTGATTATTATACTTTTATATCAAATAATTTTCTTTCATCATGTTTAGAATAGGAAACACAGGCCTTATTGCCAGGCATCCTGCTGCTGCTGTCGCTTCAGTTGTGTCCAGCTTGCTACTAGCTGTCTATTCCTTAGATAAGGCACAATATCTCAGGTGTTCATGTTCTTCATCTTTAAAATGCAAATAAGAACATGCATTCTGCTATCCTCTTGATACTATGAGCAAAGATGTGATCATAGCACAAAGTGCTATAAAAAGTACTGTAATTCACTGCTGCTACTTCTTTTTACTAGGGGCACAAGCAATTCCAGTGCATTGCTAAAGATAAGCCTGAATCAGCTCCTGTAGTAAGGCCAAGTGTTGGAGCAGCCAAAAAGATTGGCAAGAACATCACTTCAGTTTGCAGTGTGATCCTGCAGAGCTCCGTCTTTGGTGTCCTCTAAAGTACAGAGGAGGGTGAGTCCCTACCATGAGAAGGTTACAGTCCATTTGGAGGGGAGGAGGGGGTAAAAAGACAAGGTCACTACTAAATAAAAATGTGAGATGGTTCATGATTTAGGGTCCAGTGAACAGTGATGACAGACGGTTTCCCTTAGAGATCACGGCAGAACATGGTCAATGTAGGGAAATTAGAGTATTTTAGAGAGTTAGTCTTCAGGATGGTGAGAGAGGGGCTTATGAAGAAATGAAGAGAAGGAAGAGCATTCTACCCAGATGGGGGTGGGAACGGGGGCCTGTTGATGACAATAAGAAGACTAGGTTGGCTGGATCAAAAATTCTTGCTAGGAATAATGCATCTAAGATTAGCACATAAAATATAAATATAGTGCTAGAAAGATTAAATTAAATAGGTAGATTGATTCCAGATTATGGCAGGTGGGGAACACCAGGATTGGGAATTCGGACTGAAACTGACATATCTCTTCACGAGCAAATACAAATGAATTATGTATGAATAACAGATGCACACGCATAATTTCTGTTTTGAACATAACAGAAAAGTTGCCATCTACTCAAATATGATTTAAAAGATTGCCTCTTCAAGGAGGTCCTGCCTGGAGGGTGACCTGTGTTTCGAAACTGCAGCCATTAGCAGCAAAAGCTACCCCAGCTAGTAGCTCTTTCATTGAGTTTTACAAGGTTCACAACTTTTACAGTAATAATTTGCTTTATGGCTGAATTCCCTGTTACTGGGTGATCTGCTGCCCCAGTTTGGAGCCCTGTTGCTGAATATTGCAGTTTCTTCTGCTTCTAAGCTGTTTCAGTGTGTTTTACTGTACAGACAATGGCCACTGTGATTTCTGCTGTCGCCTCTTCTCCACATATGTCTCACCCAGGGAATAATCTCCATTTCAAGTCTGCAAGATTGGCCACAAGACAAGGTTTTGTTCATTCACTCCTGCTAGTTAATGTTAACTAATGGCATAAGTGATTTTGATGAATTACAATAGAGCCTGAATCAATTTCTGTAGTGGGTCCAAGGCTTGGAGCAGTAAGAAAGATTAGCACGAACACTGCTTTGGAAAAAGTTTTAGTGTTTGAGAGTGATGCTGGACAGAATGGTCTCTCCTTCTGTGCACCAGTAGAAAGACATTCTAGCCTTATGGATTTAATTTAATGTCTCTTGGTCCATCAGCACACTGTTAGATACAGTGTTGCCAAGGAAAGAAAATTCAGTGATGATTTTTAGCTGTGTTGCCAATGAAAATCTTACATCGATTAAGTCTCACTTTCTTTGTTGAGTCTTTGAATATGGCCATGGAATATGGATTTAATAAAAAGTGACCTATTACACAATTCTCTGTTTTAGTCCATTGGTAATGAGGAATGGGTTGGCCGTGATGATTCAACAGTGACACAACTGAGCAAACCTTCATTGAGTAGCTTGGAGATCTTCATGAACGCTAGCTAGGAAGCAAGGCTTTTTAAAACATTGACAAGGTCCATGAGAACAAAACCTTCACGAACACAGAAACCAGTACTGACAACCTCTGTACTTCCATGTCAACCAAGATTATGTCAATATTGCATTAAGAGCAAATATGCCTTGTTCTTTTAGAAGTTGTGGTGGGTTTCAGATCAAAATGCCACCAGTAGGAATCAAGAGGATGACTTCAGAAATCCCACATCATTGTCTTATTCTCTTGTATTGTGGGAAAGCTTCTGCAGATACCTAGATAATCTAAGAAAAGCTTTTAAAGCCAAGTGCATAGTACACGCTCTAGAAGGCTTTGTTCTTATAATTATTATTGTTGTTGTTGTTTTAGTCACTAAGTCGTTTCCGACTCTTTTGTGACACTACAGACTGTAGCCAGTCAGGCTTCTCTGTCCATGGGATTCTCCAGGCAAGAATAGAGGAGTGGGTTGCCGTTTCCTTCTCCAGGGGATCTTCCTGACCCAGGGATAGAACCCATGTCTCCTGCATTGGCAGGCAGATTCTTTACCACTGAACCACCAGGGAAACCCTGTAATTGTTATTACCATTCATCATAAAATGCCTCAGCACATATGTATATCTTGGGGTTTAGGATCTTGATCAATTTTTGCAGATCTGCATTAAGAAAGTATTTTCTTAAAATATGTTTAAAACGTGGTAGATGGTAATTTCTTTAAACCCTTTAAACCCCAGAAGGTTTTATCTGCAAAATAAGTATCCATATTTAGGAAATCTCTTAAGTTTCGATAGAAAGAATATTTCCTTCTTTGTCCAAAATAAGAGTGGCACCATCTTGATTATGACTTCTGACCAAACCTGCTCTTTGATAATGAACATGGGTAAGAGGTTTGACAGAAGTCTTAACCCGAAACTCTCTGCTGTCTGCATTCCCTCACATCTGCTTCTTAACTTCATGTCACCTTACAGGTATTAGGGTGTTTATTTTGCCTTGATGGTGAGAAACTTTAAGATGCTAGAAATTTGTGTTTTTCTCTTATCAACAGACTCCCCCCTCCCCAGTTCCTTTCATTTAGTATTATTTGATGAAACCATCTCAAATCCCTGGACAGAAACTGCTGTACTGGATATTAATACCTAATGCCCATGATTAAAGCAGATACATGTATTCACTTTCTAACCTGCCTTATAGATAGGAGAAGACATATTAGAGGAAGTTGATGAGCAGAGCTTCCAGAAAATTTCTTCAATAATTCGAACAACTCATTTACTCCTCCTTTATCCTTCTTCTTGACTAGAATGTGGATATGATGGCCGGAGCTACAGAGACCCTCTTATAAACATGAGGTGCCCATGAGGATGGGCATTAAGAAAGATATCACGGAAACATAGGAGAAGCTTGGAATGCTGATCATAGTATGGCGCTTCTGAGCAATCCCTGAACTGCCTACCCCTGGACCCTATTTCACCTGGAAAAGAAATAAACCCTTGCTAATTTAAGCTCCCTTATTTTTATCTCAAATATTTGAAGGCCTTTGATAATTTCTAACTGACATTGTGTCCGGCTCTTTTTGCCTACTGGGATGTTTCAAAGTGACCTTTTCTATTAGAGGTTTATGGCCCTGCCTAGTGATATAAATTCTTTAAAATGGAGGAGTTGGGTTTATGCCACTCTTTTCTTTCTTTGGTACTTAAACAGCATGATATGCAAAAAAAAAAAAGAAAAAGGCTGTTAATATGTTATCTTTGTTGCTGTTAAAAGCATTTGAGGCCTTACAGGTTGGAGTTTCCTGATGAGAGACGGATTATATGCATAGTGTACATAGATACCTATATATTTATAGATGCACACACAGATCTATTTAAATGCCATTCTCAAGTCTCTAACATTTGCCTTAATTCTGAGTTTCTTCACAAGGTGCCTTTCTAACCAGAAAAGTTACCTTGGAAATAAATATAGAAGGAAAGCTATTTAGGAAAGAGAATATCAAGCTGCAAATTTATTCTAAGGATTCACCTATTTTGAGTGGTTAAAATTATCCATTCTTTTTGACCTTATATCTAAGCATAAAAAAGAACCAACCATTTCCCACATGCTCTGAACATAACCTTTATTCAATTTATATATCTAACAATAGTAGTCAGGAGGATACAGTTTATACAAAGGTTTCTGCTGAATGGGCCACTATTCAGAAAACTCTTCTCTGATGGATTCAGTTCAGTTCAGTTCAGTTGCTCAGTTGTGTCCGACTCTTGGCGACCCCGTGAATTGCAGCACGCCAGGCCTCCCTGTCCATCACCAACTCCCGAGTTCACCCAAACTCATATCCATCGAGTCAGTGATACCATCCAGCTATCTTATCCTCTGTTGTCCCCTTCTCCTCCTGCCCCTAATCCCTCCCAGCATGAGAGTCTTTTCCAATGACTTAACTCTGCGCATGAGGTAGCCAAAGTATTGGAGTTTCAGCTTTAGCATCAGTCCTTCCAAAGAACACCCAGGACTGATCTCCTTTAGGATGGACTGGTTGGATCTCCTTGCAGTCCAAGGGACTCTCAAGAGTCTTCCCCAACACCACAGTTCAAAAGCATCAATTCTTCAGCGCTCAGCTTTCTTCACAGTCTAACTTTCACATCCATACATGACCACTGGAAAAACCATAGCCTTGACTAGACAGACCTTTGTTGGCAAAGTAATGTCTCTGCTTTTGAATATGCTATCTAGGTTGCTCATAACTTTCCTTCTGATGAATTAGTTCAATTCATTTATTTTGTAACTGCTTTAAGAATGATTTTTGTGGTGAAATATTACCATACCTCACCTACTGGAAGATTTGCAAATTAACATTTCATTTCTCTTGGTTTAATTTTGAGTAGGTGTGGAAATAAACGCCCTTTCCTCCTAGGACATCTGTTTCTTCACTGGGTTCCTCAATGAAGATCAAAAATAAGGACTAAGGCAGATACATATTAAATTGCCACTTTTTTTTTTTTTTTAAGTACAGGCTAAAGAATAGCTTTAAATACTAAACTTCAGAATTGAACTCTGACCAATTCAGCTAGGCATAGACACAACTCTGGAGCCAGAGGCCACCCGCTTGGAGGCCTGGTCCCCTCTCCCGTGAAGGCCAGGTTCCCCACCACAGCCACGTGAAGGTGTGGTTGTGTATGCTTAGAACATGAAGAATCAGATCAGATGCTATCCTTTCTGTAAACAGTTGGCTCTGAAGTAGAGAGGGAGAAAGGGAGGAAGGGTCAGTTTCTGCAAGTCCAGTGCTTTCTCCAAAGTCACAATCTGATCGGTTTCCCCAGCTTCACTGATGCGCAGGGAGTGGAGCCTGTGGAATGAGAGGGTAGGAATGATGGGAAAATCTCTCCTCGTGGCTGCCGGCGGGTGGGGATGTGGGGCGGGGAGTGTGAGGAATAAACAGCCCCTTCACTGCCACTGCTCACACAACATCCTCCCTTATTCCTAAACTATCATTCTTTATTTTTTTTTTACTTGAAGTATAGTTGATTTACAGGCTTCCCTGGTAGCTCAGCTGGTAAAACATCTGCCTGCAATGCAGGAGACCTGGGTTCGATCCCTGGGTTGAGAAGATCCCCAGGTTGGGAAGACCCCCTGGAGGAGGGCATGGTAACCCACTCCAGTATTCTTGCCCAGAGAATCCCCATGGACAGAGGAGCCTGGTGGGCCACAGTCCATGGGTATCAAAGAGTCGGACATGACTGAGTGCCTAAGCACAGCACGACACACAGTTGGTTTACAATGTTTCAGGTGTACAGTGAAGTGACTAAGGTGTACATATATAACAATTTATATGTATATTCTTTTCAAATTCTTTCCCATTATAGGTTATTATAGGATACTGAATATAATAAGTCTTTATTTATTTTTTTTATGTAGCGTGTATCTGTTCATCTCGATTTCCCAATTTATCCCTCCCCCATCCTTTCCCCTTTGATAGCCAAAATTTTGTTTTCTATGTCTGTGAGTCTATTTCCATTTCTGAACTATCATTCTTCATGTGGCTAGTGAAAGTCTTTCTATTCCAAGCTTCTAGTGATTTCAGGTTTCATGTTAACTGATGGGCTAACAATGCTTGTTCAACAATCTTCAAAGCTTTTTTTTTTTTAACAAATAATAACTAACAGGATCTTGAAACATTTCCTGAAAAGGTGTGAGTCATTTTCCAAAGGAACAAGGAGTGGATTCATCAAGAGGCTTGTCTGAATCAACAGTGAGGAAATCCAAGTGCTCGGAAGGCTCAACCACATCGGGAGACTAAAATTGATGGCATTGGTGTGTCTACCACTGGAGGAAATGGGCCAAAGCAATTTTGCTAAATCAAGGGATTCCCTGTCCCTCTCTGCTGCCCTAGAAATATCAGATAAGCCAGGAGACCAGGTTGGAGTGAAGAGAGCAAGTTGACATCATTGGTTAAGAGATATTTCAGTGTTGGATTAAAGTTGAACACTGCTCTGATGTCCAAATTCAACACTCAAGTGTCTGTTTTATTTCTCAAATTATTAGGTAAGTCTATCTACACTTATATTTAAACATATTATTGTTGATACATTGATTTTGCCTTTCTTATGCAAAGTTTAACTTTGAGAATCAAGCAACTCATGCATTTCTACTGCTTAAAAAAAAAAAGCACTTCAATCTTTACCTTTCTATCTAAATAAGCTATCAAGACAATCTTAACTTTAGAGCCTTTTGGATTAAATCTACCTAACTCCATGCTTTCAACACTTTTGTTAACTTAGTCACAGAGATTTCTCGGTAATATATGGGTTTTGATCTTATCTGGATGCTGTTCCTCAACTGTAACTCTCCATTTAAAATCACTTTCCTCAGAGTGATGTACATTTTGGGCATCTGAGTATATTTGTAGAACTAGTAGTTGTGGTAACAAGACTAAGTTTACATGTCTGTCCACATCAGCACCATGTACTCAAGATGGATTTCAGCTGCCAAAAAGGTCACTCCAAACTGCTTGCACAAACCTGTCTTTATGCCCCTGTTTATTATGCTCCCATGTAGTCGCTGTCTTAGGCACTGAACAGCTCAGCCATATATCAACAGCTCTCTGGTGGTTCCGAATGTTCTAAACAAGAGCAAGGGTGCGCTGAACCTCCCATGTAAACTTTATACAACAGATTCAGCAGAACTGTAATTATTTACAAAATGATGGCATGAGAAATCTCTGGATTTATATCTTACGTTAAAGTAACTTAGATGGTGTCCACATAATTCTTGAATTCGTGGTAGGTTTGCAATTTATTTTGTTTTATTTTGGTTGCACTTGATACAGCTCGAAGGCTATTTTTATTGAAGTTTCAAAAAGAAAACAACTCAGATTGGACAGGTTTCTGAAGTGTACGTGACAATTAAGCCTGGTGCATACATGGTACCATAGCAACTTGAACTTATTCCTGCCTGGGCAGAAAGTCTTGTGTACTGGGTATATAACATGAAATCCATTTTTGTTTTTCACTTTTAGAATGCACAGTGATTAAGAAAAGCTATAACATTACAGAGAAATATCTCTAGACACTAGACCAACTAAATCAGGTGGGATTAAAACTTCTTATCCCTTTTTGCAATTTGTTCCATATCCAAATATAAGCACAAAGCTCCCTTTGAGGTCAAGGGGACTCCTTGCTTGTATAGGCATCACAGAATAGAGATGAAGAAAAGGAATGAAGCTTCTGAGATCATGGAAAAAAGCGATTTCAATGACAATTACAGTCTGCAAGTTAAAGTGATACAATGACACCAAAATATCAGATAGACCCATGTTTTGGATATATATCAATTTGTAAACTGTATCACTAAGAGAGTCATAAAATTGTTTTGTCCCTATTCAATACCTTACCCCTTCAAACTAAGACTTTGCAGCACTGAGGACTTGAATGAGAAAAGGAATCTACCTCCTATTGTAGCATAATTACAAAATTCATGTGTTAAATCAGTTATGTCTTCTTTCTCTAGCTCCTGAGAAATTAAAATTTCTGCCAAAAAATTTAAAAAAGATAATGTTATCACCAGAAACCTTTGCTCACACATCAAAACTACTTTGGTATGTTCTATTGAGATTATTTCAGTGGGCGTTTAGCCATAAGAGCATGAATAATCTGCTATGAAATGTTATCTTATTACTGTCAACATACTTTTCAAGCTTTAACTAAATATTGCTCCTAACACCACTGTAGGAAAGAAAAAGATTATTATCATATCTTCTCACAGCAGGAGGACTGAAAAAGGAGCAATTAGTTAAGTGTTTTACACTCAAGGCAAGAGAAAACATTAGGGTTAGAAATGAGATTAGACTCCATAGTAACACTTGTTCTGCAACCAGGCCATCTTAGGAACTGCTTACTGATTTAGGGGGGTGAAGAAAAGAGTCCAGACAATCATCATTATTCACGCCATATCATTAGCTGGGAATAAACTAGGTCAACATTTCCAGGGAAGATTCATTTCTTCAGACCTTGAAGGAGTCATTATTTACCGTGTACTATATCATGTGGAGAAGGAAATGGCAACCCATTCCAGTATTCCTGCCTGAGAAATCCCATGGACAGAGCAGCCTTGAGGGCTCCATGGGGTCACAAGGAGTCGGACACAACTTAGAGACTAAACCACCACCACCGCATCCTCATGTCAATAATTTACTTACCACTTCAGAATATTTCTACAAAATGAGAAACTGATCAAAACTTGTCATGTGGCATAGTCAGCATGCAATCGACCAATCAATCCTGAAAAAAAATCACAGAACTCAATTTACTTGGTAAAAGCAAATTTGTTAGTAAATGACTCTGTATGTGATACGAAGCTGAATCCAGACCAGAATTATGGGACAGAAATGTGTAGAGTTGGGAGCCTTGAGGTTTGTTTTGCCAGAGCTGGATAGATCTTTGAGAACTTTGGCACTCACATTAAAGTTCTGTGCCTCATTATTTTTAAATATCTAATGGAAATGACAACAGTAGAGAGCAATTGGAAAAGCTAGGGGAAAAAAGTAATAAAATAGGTGTTTATATTCTTTAGACCAATTATCCTCAGAATCTTTGAAATTGTCGCATTTTATCATTTTGTACTGATTTTATATAAACTGCTGGTGCCTTGTAAAATTTCAATTGGCATAAATTTATTTTGAAGATTAAAGTGACATATAAATATAAGTATGCTTTTATGTCTTTCTGTAAGTGGAGGTGCTATTTTATAAGATAATTTTATGCTATGTCTTGACGTTATTAAGGATCACCCAGATCTATTCCAAACAGGTGTCCAAAACCAGGTTGGTCTTCACTACTTTGTATCAACTTTATGTTATTGCTTTTTTCAAAATTAAATTCATAAATAATGGAAATGAGAGTAACTTTGTTTTATATTCACAATAATATTCAAAGAAAATAGGACAATTAGAATTAACCTCTTAAAAAGAAATAAACCAATGGTACATATGTTAGAAGTAATAACTGCCTTTCAGGTACAAAATAACCATTGAACTGCACTAGAGGTTTCGAAATCCATGGAAACAACCTCAGATTTTTTTAAAGCTAGACTTCAGGAAGGAAGGGAAACTCTCATTTGTCCCAAGAACTGTCAATTATCCAGCCTGAGAAGGTGAACAAAGTTACGGACAATCCAAGAATGTGAGGACACAGTCTTTTTCAGAGCATTAACTCACGGATCCCCTCTACTCCTGCCTTAGCCTCTTCTGGCCAATTGTGAGCTGTTATTCGTCACATCAGAGATGGTCAGGAACAAACGAAAAGCAGAGGGAAAACCCTACTGACTTGCCTGGCTTTGATTTCCCCAACCTGAAATCCATTAAGATTGAACGGACTTACTGTAGCTACCTCTTGGGGTTGGCGACCATCAGGAAAGGGACACATAGTCTCTCAAAGCTGAAGTTTTTGTTATTGTTGCTTCTCTGAAATTTCCCTTGAGTCAGAGAGAGAACACTGGAGAAGACCTCAAATGAGTTTCAAAAACCTGCTTCTTAGCAGTTTATCACGTGGCTCATTGGGAGCAAGATTGAAAGGTGGAGATAGACATAAATTCGGGGCCTCTTGGCAGAGCACTTCACGGGGCCCCTTTGCTGGGCTGAGTCATTCCTATCCCCTTGGAGCAAGAACCAACCTTACTCAGTCAGCAATAGAGAAGAATTTCCCTACCTCAGCAAGCAGCAGCTTGACTAAGGGTTCCCTCCTGGAATACCTCCAGACTTTCCTTGGGCAATTCTGCTTTCTACCGTGGACATCTTCAAGATACTCCAAGCCCACTCAAAGGTCCCAGGTATCTTTGGGTGCCTTGCCATGTTGTAATAAACCAAGGAAGCTCCATCTAGATAGGCAGTGGGGCTAGATAATAAAAGATGGACATAGCTTCCATGATGGCTGAGGCCTTGGGGAGGATGTTAATGACATTTCATTTCATGTTTGAGTTGTTGTATAAGAACATACGAATGATATTTCTTTCACTTCAAACTAAACATCAGGCATGAACTCACAATGAACAGAAACCCCAGCAAAGACAGGGAACTGCTTAGGTTGGCCTGCTTCCTCTGCTCAACTCCTTCCAGAAACTGACAAAATTCTAAAGTAGATGGATAAAAGTCACTGCTCTCAGAACTTTCCTGGAAGACAAGTGACAAGTTAAGCTGTCTGGTTTCACAGGATATTGCTGCCAACTACTTAGACACAGAAATGGATGAAAGCTGTCCAAACCTTAAAACAAGATTTGCTGAAGGCCATTCAAATACATGGGCTTCCATGGTGGCTCAGATGGTAAAGAATCTGGCTACAATGAAGGAGACCTGGGTTTGGTCCCTGGGGTGGGAAGATCCCCTGGAGAAGGGAATGGCTACCCACTCCAGTATTCTTGCCTGGAGAATCCCATGGACAGAGGGGCCTGGAGGGCTATAGTCCAGTTGTGCTTCCGCTCAAGGAAGGCTCTATCAAATGCTAGTCATCCAGAAGTGATTCGAGTTTAAGTTCCAATCCAGAACAAGACTTAATACCGTGAAGGAGGAAAAGGACCGAATTCTAAACCTAGGCTGCCAGGTTTCCTTGCCAGCAGGTGAATCTGAGCAGGTCCCGAATTCGGGACTCATCCACTCCGTGTGGACTATTAGACTCACATTAGTGGAGGAGCCAGTTTTGCAGGCTGCTCTGCAAGGTCTCCCTATAACCTTGCCCGTGCTCTGGTGGCTGCTGAGTCGCTTCAGTCGTGTCTGACTCTGTGCGACCCCATAGACGGCAGCCCACCAGGCTCCCCCGTCCCTGGGATTCTCCAGGCAAGAACACTGGAGTGGGTTGCCATTTCCTTCTCCAGTGCCCTGGTTAATCAGACCCAAATGCCTGCCTTAACTTGATTGTGCTCTACTCATAAATATTTGTATCTTTCTCTGTGTGTCATTCTAATTCATTAAAATGCTTTCATTGGAAATCGCCTGTCAGGGATCATTTTTCAATTTAAACAAGGTTTTCTTCTCCACCTCATGACCACTGATGAGATTCTTCCTCCCAGCATCACCCTTCCCCCAACCTCCCCCATTGTCCTGTGCCCATGTTGGTCTGTTTAAAACTGATGATTTTCTGTTGTAAACATTCCCTCACATGGTGGACAATAGAGTATCAAACAGTATAGAGTTTAAAGGTGACTTAAAAAAAAAAATCAAACCCAAGTGATTGTAACTTTTCACAGGAGAGTTTAACATCCTGCGATTGTCAGTGTTCACAAGTGCTGTTAACCAGCTCTCCTGATACAAACATTTCTTTGCAAGCGTTTGCTGAGATATTGTAAATTACTTAACTACAGCAGTGTACTTTCTTTCCCTTAATCTTGATCTGATCCCTGAGGGGCTATTTATTACAGATATATACAACTTGTCATTAGAAGTGAAGTTAATGTAATATGACACAAGTAGCACGCATTGTTTAAATGTGTTCCAGAAAGTTAGCAAATTTAGTTCAGAGAATACTTCCATACTCTTCTGCCTGAAAAGCAGCAAGAAAGGAGTGAGGCTGAGGCAGGGGTTGGGTAGAGGCAAAATATTAAACACTGCTCACTGTAGGTGGCCAATTAATACCCTGTATCCAAGCTGGAACAAATCCTTCCACGATATACGCAAAGCATATAATCTCTTATCTGCTTAGCATTATCAAATATTTTAGCAAATCCTAGTAACTTCAAACACAGGTTTAATGGAATGCAGTGCTAAAACATGCAAAGTCAAGAATCAAGTTTTTTAAGAACATAATCTGTTTTAGAAGGTTTCAAGAGAACTGCTTTGCAATGCCATTCTAATCTTATCCCGTGAGGAAAGACGTCTGATTTGGCAAAACGTTGCATCTCTTAAAAGCAAAACGCACAACTTTGCCTTCCCGCAAATCAGACCCATAAGCAGGAAAATCGTTTTAATTCCTCAGAAGCCAAAAGAGTCTACAGCTTTGGTCCGGTTCTCAACATTTGGTCACCAGATAATATTCATTTGAGAGGGAATTCCTATAGATGGCCAAACAACATTAACAGTATCATCCAGCTGGGACATGTGCCAGTATTATTCAACATTGTGGTTTGTAGCTCATCATCAAGTTAATAGTCATACAATTCATTATACTACAAGCATGAAAAAAAGCAAAACCAAAACACTAACGTAGCAATAGTAAAGCTCTGACAAAATTTGGTTTTGCTCATGCGTACATTTACTTAAGAATGGATCTAGCTCTCCCCCTAGCTCAGCTGTCCTCCTTTCCTGGATAACTAGGATATATTTTAAGTGCCTTTTCATCTTTTCCATCTTCATCTGGGATTCTGCTCATGCACTCAGGGTGGTGTAGATGAAAGATCAGAAAGTAGGTAAAGTGAGAGAAATCTCCCTTTCAAAGTGAGGCAAACACAGCATGAAGCCAGAGAGTTAGGAAAGGAAACAGTGAGAGACAGACAAAACTGCTTGTAGAAAACTGATCTTTCCATGTATTTTAAGGCAAAAGCTGAGAGATATACTTGACTTATAAGCATAACATTTTACGCCTTTTTAAAATAAAAGCCAGAATATAGAGAGCCAAAAGCCAGTTCCTAGATAAAAGCAGGAGGAGGGGGGAAGGGGTGGAGGGGGAGGAGGGCTGGAGAAAAAGAGAGATCTTATTTTTTAAGAAGAGAATCTCTTAGAGTTTGACAGCTTAAGAAATCTAGTGCTTGCGAGTGATGCAAGATAACACTTTCTTGTAATTTTATATAGTAAGCAAAGATTTAGAATATTTACAGACCACCCTGAGTAAGAACGTCACTGGATTCTAGGAGCATGCTCATACCAGAACATTCATCTTTTTAAAAAAAGTGTCCAGTGGCCCTCAGGCCATATATGGCTATAGGGGAAGGTATGCCTTTGACCTCCCAGCGCTGCAGAATTAGAGCACAAAGTCATTACAGTCTACCGAAAGGATTTTCTTTCTTTAATTTGTTATAATGACGACATTTTTTTTTTATCAGATCTGGCCAGCGACTCCACGAAAACACTAAGGTTCCCCACATTCTAGTCACTGACAGAAAGAGATCGTAAAGATATTTGTAATGTTTTGAGTGACATCGTGCTGGGGTAGGGAGATATGATTCAGTGTGAAACAAAGTTTTCCTATCATTTTCACACCAGCATACTGTCTTGCTTTGGTACTTGGTTATTGCTGGCCTGCTCTACGCTCGTGGGCTAACCTAGAAAGGAGGTCTGTGGATCATATTTTAGACAACCAGTCTGGTCTAAGTTCCTTTTTTTAATTTATGAGTGGGTCTTGAAACAGTCAGAATTTCTTATTAAAATTGATATAGGAACATTCCAAGCTTTCAGTCAAGAAGAATTCCTTTCATTTTTATTCTATGCAATGTAATTGTAATGAATTACAGCATTCCACTATTTATATTCTCAGCATACACTTTCACAGAAGTTCCCTGTCGTTCTGCATCAGTTAACAGATGCTACAATGTCTGATCTTAAAGATTTTGTGGTCCTGTGTATTTTTCCCATTACTTAGGCAGCTAGATTTCCCCCCATTGGTTATTTCTTCCCTGGGAAGAAAGGCACTTTTGCTAACGCATTAACTCTTTCTTGGTTCCACTTTCTCTAGCATAAAGTAGCAGTAAACAAAACTGATGACACCTCATTTGTCTGAAAGATCACTCAGCCCTACTTACATATAAATTGAGAGCTATCTAGTTAGCCTTTTTTTCTGAAATGCTAAGGATCATCTTTTAAAAAATATTCACGGTGCTTACTTTTCTATCAATCAACTCTTTACAGTAAAAGATGCCTAGCAATTTTCACAGCATTGTTTTCTATCGGCAAGGATACAACACTGTGTATTTCCTTCAAGTCATAATCTACTTGGGGGTGCAGGCTTCTAAATATTTTATTTTCGGGTATCAGGTCAATTTGTTTTTTTTAATTGAAATATAATTGCTTTACAATGTTGTGTTAGTTTCTGCTATACAATGAAGTAAATCAGCTATATGTATACATATATCCCCTCCCTCCCTGGTGGCTCAGAGGTTAAAGCGTCTTCCTGGAATGTGGGAGACCCAGGTTCGATCCCTGGGTCAGGAAGATCCCCTGGAGAAGGAAATGGCCACCCACTCCAGTACTCTTGCCTGGAGAATCCCGTGGAGGGAGGAGCCTGGTGGGCTACAGTCCATGGGGTCGCAAAGAGTCGGACACGACTGAGTGACTTCACTTTCACTTCATCCCCTCCCTCTTGAACCTCCTTCCTCCCCTCCATCCCACCCCTCTAGGTCATCACAGAGCCCTGAGCCGAGCTCTCTGTGCTATACGGCAGGCCATTAGCTATCTGTTTTATACATGGTAGTGTATATATGTCAATCCTAACCTGTTTTTAATTGATGGACTGCCTTTGGTTTTCTTCCTTTCTGGATTCCTGAAGTATGCAATATGAGTGCAGTCTAACAACATTACTATCCTAAGAAGCATAGTTTTGTGCCAGCATCTCCTTATGCTTTGAATTCTATAATCACTGTAATTCATTAAGTCTGAGTTATTTTAACAGAGTGCCTGGGAACCTTAGATTTGGTGATAATTTATAATATCTGGCAATGGCAACCACTCCACTACTCTTGCCTGGAAAATCCCATGGGCAGAGGAGCCTGGTGGGCTGCAGTCCATGGGGTTGCTAAGAGTCGAACACGACTGAGTGACTTCACTTTCACTTTTCACGTCATGCATTGGAGAAGGAAATGGCAACCCAGTCCAGTGTTATTGCCTGGAGAATCCCAAGGATGGGGGAGCCTGGTGGGCTGCCGTCTATGGGGTCGCACAGAGTCGGACACGACTGAAGCGACTCAGCAGCAGCAGCAGAAAGTATTTATTAAAATAAGTAGGTATTTAATTTAAGGATAGGCAAATATAAACTGCCACCTCACATCTAGGAAACTAGCGTTTCCAAACAAAGATAGCTGTATGACTTCCTTGACTTTGGTCAAAAAAAAAAAAAAAAAAAGGCAGATGTGGGGACTTCCCTGGCAGTCCAGTTGTTAGGACTCCATGCTCTCACGAAAAGCTCCAGTTCAATCCACAGTCAGGGAACTAAGATCCCCACGAGCCATGCTGTGTGGCCAAAAATAAAAGCAGGTGCTATTTTATTTATATCAATGTATTTTACTTTCTATGCTCATTAATCCATTCATTGATGGAAAGAAAATTTTAGTTGCTAAAATTTTTGTACTTGAATTTTAGTACCTTGTACTAGAATTACAGAGGTTCATAAGGATCACTTTTGGCCCCCAGGAAGGTTCTGGTAGGCATCTCGATGAAAATGTGGTCAAATACTTTCAAGTTCTGTTTTCACCCAGTGTGCCCATGAAAAAAGTTAACTCAAATTCTCTTCTGTTGGATACTGAAAAGCAAGGTCACAGGATAGTCCTTCAAAAGCGTGGGATTGCCTGCACTCATTCAGAAGTGACTCACACTATTACCTCCTCACATTGGATTCTTATTTTTTTTCTTTGGTAGTAGTTCCTTACTTTAAATTAATTTGGAATACAGTTGATTTACAATATTGCATTAGTTTCTGCTGTCCAGCAAAGTGAATCAGCTGTATGTACACACATATTCCCTCTTCTGTGGATTTCCCTCCCATTTAGGCCACCGTAGAGCACAGAGTGGAGTTCCCCGAGCTGTACAGTAGGGTCTCATCAGTCATCTGCTTATACACAGTATCATTCGTGTGTCTCCTCACACTGATTCTGCAGGGAGAGCAGCAAAGGGAAGGTTGTCAGGAGGTAAACGTGGCGACTACAGCCTTCCCATTCCTGGCTCTCAGCCTGGGCTCGCACTTCTGCTCAGCCACTCAGTCATGTCCGACTCTGAGACTCATGGGCCGTGCTGCACCAGGCTGCCCTGTCAATGGGATTTTTCAGGCAAAAATACCGGAGTGGGCTGCCACTTCCTCCTCCAGAGGATCCTCCCCACCCAGGGATCGAACCCGTATGTCCTACGTCCCTTGCACTGACAGGTGGGTCCTTTACCACTGAGCTACCTATGCGGTCCCGTGTGTGAGCCACCTCACACATTTTAAGGATTTACATAAAGAGGCAGACACAAGACTTGTAGAGACGCATAAGACTTTCAGAGTATATTTGAAAAGATATTCTTTTAGCCTCAGATAGTGGTAAATAAAATCTACCATCGCCTATGGCTAAACTTTTTGATTACAGATCCGGTTCTGCAAACTGCTGACAAGGAGCCCAGGAAAAGCAAACAAAAACAAGATTCCTGAGAAGACGTACATTTTGAAATCTTCAAAAACTCCTTGGATTACATGACACAGGTTCAAGGTTCTAACTTCAAAAAACTCATGGAGCAAGTTATGACTTATTCAATATGGCGGGGCTTTCAAACAGTGCTCCTGAAAACCTCAGTAAGTGATGGGACTGGAATGGAGAGAGGAGAGAGGCCAGGAGAGAAAATTCCACCCCTTTAATCACACTTGTCCTTTTGGCTGGTGTATGTGTACACTGAAGGTCACCATAAGACTTTACTTGACAAAGGATTCTCAAAGAAAGAAGGTCAATGTGTTACTTCCCAAAGAAAGAAGATTCTAGATTACTGTGTTACCAGAGAATTTAACAGAAATCCAGAATAGCTGTTTTTAGCAAAAGATTTCTTTTATTTTCCAAATAAAAACTTATGAAGACTATCAGAATTTTCTTGAAATTTGAACAAACTTTTAATATTCATTATGGAAGCATGAATCAGTTATACCCCCACAGAAGAAATAAACACTGTAGCAAGGGTTTTATAAGAAAATAACTAAGAGGAGAAGTGTGTTAATGTAAAAACAGTTATTCTCTGTGCTATAAACGTAATACATCTTCATCATGGAAAAATTTTCATACACAAGAGGGAGGGGATATATGTATACACATTCACTTCAATGTATGGCAGAAATTAACACAATCTTGTAAAGCAATTATACTCCAATTAAAATAAACAACAATCCCCCCCAACCAAAAAAAAAAAAAAAAAGGAAGTATTTTTAAGGTGATATCAAATCATCTGTAGGAGGTTCATTGTTACTTTTGCTGTGAATGGGTAGATGTAAGAACATAATGTTGTAATGAATACACTTTTGTGGCCTGTGTATTTGATTAAACATTGCTTTGTATAGCTTTTCATACTTAAGAAATAATCTTTATTGAAGGAGGAAATAGAAAGGACAGAAATGAAACAGGTTGTCACTGGTCTCAAATTTTCTAAGGGTGAAACAGGGACTTCAGGTCTTTAAAAGTTCCTTCTCTTTTCTATTTGAACAACCAGAGGCAGCAACAGTATTTGTCCTGAAGCTAATATTTTCTTGCAGGTGGGAGCCTTAGTGGTCCTAGGTATCTGGAAATTTAATCTAGTTTATCTTGGGGATATTGTCCCATTGGTCTACCATTTGCTTTTCTAATTTCTTTTTCCATTATCTCATAAAGAAAATAGTTATAAAATAAATAAAAGGCGATTTCCACTGTGAGAAGAAAAGCCAAATAATCAGTTAGGAAAGAATTGTCTTAATGAACTGCTAAGCCCAAATTAGACTTCCTGATATAAACTAAAATAAAATGCCCATCCATAGCTTGTGATAAATGAATGAATGACTCCTGCGCATATAAGCAAAAGATTATCTAGCCTGTCTATGAGCAAAAAAAAAAAAAAAAAAAAGGCAAGATTTCCCAACCAGAGGCCAGAGGAAATGGGTTTGGGGGATAGGCAGATTCACACAATGCTGAAATGTGATGGCCTTTAGGATTTCCTCCAAATATACTTTAGATTAAGAACCAGGGAGTCATTAGATCTATTTAAAGTTCACAGCTACAAGTATTAAACACATCAGGATAAGAAAAAATCTGCCCTCACCCTGTAGAGCAAATTGAAGGAATTACAACAGTCTGCCTAGTGGTAGTCATAATCTAATAGGTTAAAATATTTCTTCCCTAGCTTCTTTATGCTCATTCTTTCTCTCTTACTCAGCTTTCCCCCTAACTAGAACATACTCCACATTGATTTTGAAACCAAGTCAGCGTGGTTGCATTTTTAATTTTTTTAATTTTTATTTTTGTGCCATGTGGCATATGGGATCTTAGTTCCCAATCAGGGGTTGAGCCCACATGGCCTCAGCAGTGAAAGCCTGGAGTCTTAACCACTGGACCGCCAGGGAAGTCCTAGCATGGTTACCTTTTAGTTAGCGTGTTAGTTTAGTTTTAGATTTCATATCCTCCCTACTGTCCCTTAATGCCTCCCATCTGCTCAGAAACTAGCCTGTACATCCTCTATCGTAACAATGCATAAAAATCGCCTTTTAACATGTCGTTCCCTGTCTACATTTGATACATATCTTGAGAACAGCATTTTTCCTAGATTCTAATGGAGTCCTAGTCATTGAGTAGGTGCTCAAAAACAGTTACTGAATGAATGAATAAATAAATGAGAAATAAATAAAGGGAACAAATGAACAGAAAAGGGAATAAACTGAGAGGCTGCCATGATAGTGATGACAGAGCACTTAATATCTTCATGTGGATATTAAATTGCACATGATCAGGTGAATTCTGCTAGGTTAGCTGTAACCAATAAAATATCACCTTCAGTCAAACATACCTTTCAGTCTCTGTGTGTTATTTAAGAGAACTAAGGACCTTGGCCTAGAGCTTTTCTTTTGGATAAACCATCATTAAGAGTTAATGACCTAGTGCCTTGCTTTAGTCCAAAAACTATTTCTAATCGGTCATTAGTCTCCCCTACTTGGCCTGAGACTCTGATTATGCTTAATTTAAGCACAAACTACGATGCAGGGAAAACATTGCCTATCTCTGTCCTTTAAACATAATGAGCACAGATTTCAGCGAATTTAATCAGTTGTTTACATACAAGTTAGTTCTCAGCAGTAACAGAAATTGTGTCCTTCACTTTTACAAAAATGTAAGCATAATATCCTAAGAGGTCAGATCATATTGGTTATTTCCTTCATGGATCAACATCATTATATTTAAGATTAAATATTTTTTAAGTTACAACTTGAATAGCATTTTATTTCAACATTCTGCTGTGGTACACTCTATTTCATTTTCTCTCTTAGCACAAATTTGATTAACTTTTTTGAAATACATAGTAGCAATTATCTAATGACAATGTGACCCGTGTATCTTCAGGCAATTTGATACCATATGATTTCAGAAATACCTTGGGTTCCTAAATTAGTAACAGAAAATGTATCATGGATTTTTCCAGAGTTTTGTTTTATAAATATTTACTGCAGCACAAAACTTTGTTATACTTCTTGAGTCTACTTGATAATCTCCTGATTAGACCATCCCATGCTTGGAGGAGCCAAAGAAAAATTGTGGAGCCTGCCAAAGGCAAATAGACTGTGTATTTCTTTCAAAATTCTATTTTTTTCCAATAGCTTGTGTTTTTTTTTCTGATAAAATAAACGATTTAGATGAACAAGTCACTCATTGATCTTTGACCTTTTCAGCCACATCAAAAGCATCTTAAAAGCCAATTAGTGGAAATACAGAGAAAAGGTCATTTTATTACAGCACTCCACAGTGGAACCATAATATTTTACATAGATTCACATTATCCCAAGGCTTTCCTTAAAAAAATAGAAAGAGAAATACTTCAGTCATAAAGTAGATAGATATTCCGCATGTACAAATGATTTTACTCTTCCTCATTTTGGATAGACTAATTTTCTTGGCATGTCCAATGCATAATGAGCTCTCCTGATTATCTCTTTGGATATAGAACAGGGACAACGCTGATAAATGATGTCTATTGATAACCCCAAGCCTCATTTTAGACACTGACTTTAATTACTTTCTTACAACAGCCCTTCAGCAGAGGATTTCAGAAGAAACACATGTAAGATGCAGTGTTAGCTTTTATTCCCTGTCCTCCTTTTCTTCCCTAGAGTGTGGGTGTTTAAGCAGGAGAACAAAGAGGAAGGGAAAATCCAGAACTCAGATAACTTCTGAATCAGGCCCTCAGAAATGTAAACAATTATTATTTGATTATAATGATTCATCAATATATTTGTAATCAAATGTCTAAAAATCAGGTGTTTCAAGATGCATTCATTCATTTGGTTTTTTATTTGATTTGATTGAAGGACCTGCAATCTGCAACGCCCTGGGCTAGATATACTTTAAATACATAATAATAGAAAACACACTTTTTTATTGTCCTTAAAAATGTATAGTCTACCAGAGTAACCTGGTCAATTCTTTGCCATATTGTGCTGGGACATGATATCTTTCTGTCAGTTCAATAAGAAATCGTAGAAATCATTCAGATTTTGGTAGCAGGTATTTTCCCCATAGCATAGAGAACCAATTCATCTTATTTCTAAAATGAGAGCATCAGATTTTTCTCTAAGCAAGATGTTTTCTTTGTATATAGGGCAGAAAAGAAAACAAGTACACACACACACACACACAAAAAACAAACCCCAAAGAACAAAAACCTAAATATACCCTAAAATAAAGCATAATGCCATAATGCTGTAATCTAAAGAAGATGTGGAGCTGGTAGAATAGTCTCCAAGGTCACTTGTAACATGTAAGTATCAGGTATTGAAAAACTGTATTGGACTTTGATTTCCTGAGCAAGAATTTCCAGTCTTTTCCTGAAAGCTTTTCCTTTAAAGTACAAGCAGACCACATTCATCAAAACCAGATGCTAATGTCTCTCTGCTCAGCTTCAGTTATCAATATCAAGTTTGAAAGATCCAAAACATTTTTCTAAAAATGGACTATGCCTGTGATCAGGCCATTTTTACCAGGGTTGACATGAGCCAAGGTCCAAAATGCCTCTGAAACAACAACAACAACAAATCAAGGTCATCAAACCACGTTTTTCTCTTTCATTTTTTTAAGTCAAAAGATTTGTTTTTCAGGAAATTTCACATACATGTGTCTCACACACACACACACACACACACACATTTTTCTTAAGGTCTGCTAAACATTAGGCCAGGAGAGGAGCCAAACTTCTTGATCTGGTTCTTTTGAAAACTGCTGACATTGAACGAATCAGCCCTTTAAACTCTGGTTGGCTCTGTTGGCCACCGTGTGTCTGCATGATGGTTTGTGCAGTTTGTACAGACAGCAATCAAGACGACTGGCATTGCCACTCACATAGTCCGAATGAATGGGGCTAGTACCAATGTGTTAGTAGAGATGGGACCACACTGTATGCTTATAGTCTCAAAAGGATACTGAAGTCCTTGAGTTGCTTTGATGACTTTCCGTTAAGTATCCAAAATTCTAACCAAGTACGGTTTTCTCCAAAAAATGTTTAAATATTCTACATAAAAGTCTTTCCTTTCCTCTTAGACAATAAGACTAATGGCAATGGTGTCTTAGGCAAAATTTCATAATTTTTAAAATGCATTTGAATACTTAATTTATTGCAGCTATAGAATTTCAGAGAGACAAATCAGTTCAGTTCAGTTCCATTCAGTCGCTCAGTCGTGTCCAATTCTTTGTGACCCCATGGACTATAGGACGCCAGGCCTCCCTGTCCATCACCAACTCCTGGAATTCACTCAAACTCATGTCCGTTGAGTCGGTGATGCCATCCAGCCATCTCATCCTCTGTCGTCCCCCTCTCCTCCTGCCCTCAATCTTTCCCAGCATGAGGGCCTTTTTAAATGAGTCAGTTCTTCCCATCAGGTGGCCAAAGTATTGGAGTTTCAGCTTCAGCAGAAGTCCTTTCAGTGAATATTCAGGACAGATTTCCTTTAGGATGGACTGATTGGATCTCCTTGCAGTCCAAGAGATCCTCAAGAGTCTTCTCCAACACCACTTTTCAAAAGCATCAATTCTCAGTGCTCAGCTTTCTTTAGAGTCCAACTCTCACATCCATACATAACTATTGGAAAAACCATAGCTTTGACTAGACGGACCTTTGTTGGTAAAGTAATGTCTCTGCTTTTTAATATGCTGTCTAGGTTGGTCATAACTTTCCTCCCAAGGAGTAAGTGTCTTTTAATTTCATGGCTGCAGTCACCATCTGCAGTGATTTTGGAGCCCCCAAAAATAAAGTCTGACACTGTTTCCCCATCTATTTGCCATGAAATGATGGGACTGGATGCTATGATCTTTGTTTTTTGAATGTTGAGCTTTAAGCTCAACATTTTTCACTCTCCTCTTTCACTTTCATCAAGAGGTTTTTTAGTTCCTCTTCACTTTCTGCCATAAGGGTGGTGTCATCTGAATATCTGAGGTTATTCATATTTCTCCCAGCAATCTTGATTCCAGCTTGTGCTTCATCCAGCCCAGCATTTCTCGTGATGTACTCTGCATATAAACTAAATAAGCATGGTGACAATATACAGCCTTGACATACTCCTTTTCCTATTTGGAACCAGTCTGCTGTTCCATGCCCAGTTCTAACTGTTGCTTCCCGACCTGCAGACAGATTTCTCAAGAGGCAGGTCAGGTGGCCTAGTATTCCCTTCTCTTTCAGAATTTTCCAATTTGTTGTGATCCACATAGTCAAAGGCTTCGGCATGGTCAATAAAGCAGAAATTGATGTTTTTCTGGAACTCTCTTGCTTTTTCCATGATCCAGTGGATGTTAGCAATTTGATCTCTGGTTCCTTTGCCTTTTCTAAAACCAGCTTGAACATCAGGAAGTTCACGGTTCACGTATTGCTGAAGCCTGGCATGTGAGATGAGTGTAATTGTGTGGTAGTTTGAGCATTCTTTGATATTGCCTTTCTTTGGGATTGGAATGAAAACAGATCTTTTCCAGTCCTGTGGCCACTGCTGAGTTTTCCCTATTTGCTGGCACGTTGAGTGCAGCATTTTCACAGCATCATCTTTAGGATTTGAAATAGTTCAAATGAATTCCGTCATCGCCATTGGCTTTGTTCATAGTGATGCTTCCTAAGGCCCACTTGACTTTGCATTCCAGGATGTCTGGCTCTAGGTGAGTGATCACACCATCATGATTATCTGGGTCATGAAGATCTTTTTTGTACAGTTCTTCAGTGTATTCTTGCCACCTCTTCTTAATATCTTCTGATTTTGTTAGGTCCAGACCATTTCTGTTCTTCATTGAGCCCATCTTTGCATGAAATATTCCCATGGTATCTCTGATTTTCTTGAAGAGATCTCTAGTCTTTCCCATTCTATCGTTTTTCTCTGTTTCTTTGCACTGATCACTGAGAAACGCTTTCTTATCTCTCCTTGCTATTCCTTGGAACTTTGCATTTAAATGGGTCTATCTTTCCTTTTCTCCTTTGCTTTTTGCTTCTCTTCTTGTCTCAGCTATATGTAAGGCCTTCTCAGACAGTCATTTTTCTTTTTTTCATTTCTTTTCTTGGGGATGGTCTTGATTCCTGTCTCCTGTACAAGGTCACAAACCTCTGTCCATAGTTCATCAGGCACTCTGTCTATCAGATCTAATCCCTTGAATCTATTTCTCACTCCCACTGTATACTCATTAGGGATTTGGTTCAGGTCATACCTGAGTGGCCTAGTGGTTTTCCCTACTTTCTTCAATTTAAGTCTGAATTTGGCTATAAGGAGTTCATGATCTGAGCCACAGTCAGCTCCCAGTCTTGAAAGACAAATAATCAAGTCAAAAAAAAAGAGAAAATACTATTTCATGAATTCACTTGGGGCCAGAAATTATCAAAAATACCCACCTAGTTGTTACTATGCTAGCATAATATAGCAGAACAGGTAGCATAATGGAAGAGGCGTTAAGTAAGAGTGTGATTAATTCATGAGAACTGAAGAGAACACTAAAATTTGGCAGATGGAGTTGATGGTGTTATATGTGTTAGTCGCTCAGTCGTCGTCTCCAGCTCTTTGCATCTCCATGGACCATAGCTCGCCAGGTTCCCCTGTCCGTGGGATTCCCAGGCAAGAATACTGGAGTGGGTTGCCCTGCCCTCCTCCAGGGGCTCTTCCCGACCCAGGGATCAAACGCAGGTCTCCTGCATCTGCATTGCAGGCAGATTCTTACCAACCTAGCATCCAGGGGTGGAGTTAACTGAGGACAAGAGAAAAGCCCATAAAGAGGGATCGCCATATACAACAAAACGAAAGACTAGCCTAGTAAATAGTTATCTCAAGACTGATCGATCATGTAACAACCAAAGCAACAGATTCAAAGAATATCTGAAAATGGAGTAGAAGAATTCTACACACAATTTCTGGAACTGGCAGCTTTCTAAAAATGATATGTCAACTTAACATGTACCAGTCCACTGTGAGCATGATTGTGTTAGAAACAGAGTTTAATAAGTAGTTTTTTCTGTATAGTTAAACTTTAATTGCCTGCAAAAAAGAAAATGTGCCAAAACAACTAAAAAAATTTCATAGAAAACCTAAATCAAATAAAGTTCTGATGCTAATAGAATAACTAGGCCTAGAGCTATCCCCCTGCCATAAACAGCTAGGAAATTGGAAAGAATATACAGGGCAATAGTCCACAGACATTGAGACGGTTCACAGACACTGTGATCTCTGAGAGGCCGGAAACAAACAAGGTGAGTGCCACGCTAGTCCTGCCTCTCTGCCTGGAGGTAAGTTTGCATCATGGTGTGAAGAGAGACATCTCAAGCAGGGAACAGGTGTATTACTAACCTGATGAGACAGAGACAGAGGTTGAAGAGCCTGAGGCAATTGGAATTTGAGGAACAGAGAATTGAAAGAGAGGGAGAAACCCATGGAAGAGCTTCCGAACAATCCTTAGGGATCTGCTTAGACCTTTGGCAGAATATGAAGCTATACCTACATAGTATGAAACTTGATGGGTGTGAACAAAGAAAGAACAAGGGATTTGGAAGCTGAATAATTCCCTGGGAGACATTCATGTACAAATATTCATAGTATAGAGATTTCTTTAACACTTGAGAAATTCAGCAGAGATTTCAGAATGTCATGCCCAAGTAGGAAGCCTAAACTAGCATTAAAGTAGATCTCATTAAGTGTAATAACAGGCCTTGAAAAGATGGAGTTGATCTGCAAGCAACTAAGCTACTTGCTGTGTGTGTGTTTAATGGAATTGAAATTAAAAGGAAAGACTGATGTGAGTGTAAAGAATTATTATCTAATTGTAAATAGAAACAATTCCCTTTAACTTTACCTTCAACTTGATTTACACATTAGACTTATTTTTGATGCAATGTCCTATGGCTGCTGGCAATTTATTTTAAAAAAGGACATAAAAGTAAATAATTGACAGATTTAAGGCACATATCCAAGGAAAGTAAAATTTTTAAAGTAATTTTTACTAGAACAGCTTGTGAGATTGTTGATTAATTGATATGAGCCTTATTTGGAATGTCTCCTGTCAGAAATTGAAAACTCCGGATGCTCACATTGCAACCTGCAACCTGTAGCTCATTCATTTATTCCTTCAACAAACATGTCTTCATTACTTACTATGTGCTAGGCCCTATACTCGACTGAGGTTACAGCGATGGAGACAAAGACCCCACTGCAGGGGTGAAGCATGTTTTTGTTAGAAAAGCGAAGTGTATAAATTACATTATTTAAAGGTGTTCCCTATCAGAAACATACTCATAATTTACATTTCTGTATACTGTTTTAGGTAGGATGGAATAAGATGAAGTAATAGCCCCTGGATTCAATGTCAGATGTGCCCACAAATGGTCACATATGCAAAGTGCAGCTGTCATATATGTAGTCACAGAAATAAAACCAAGAACTTGTGCGGGAAAGGAAGATGCGAATGTGAATAAACTGTTAGGGACAGGACGGCATCGTACAGCAGCATCTAGGTGAGCAGCCACGGCAAAGGCTTTGTGTAGAAGATAACTCTCCATGGGGGAGGCAAATGGCCAGAGAAGGGAAGGGTATTATATTCACAGGGAGGACTATTCCAAATTAGGCTGAATGATAGAGAATTGGGACTTTTTTTTTTAATAATAAGAAATTACTAAATGATTTTGAGCAGGTAGATACTGGGGAGAATTAGATTTACATTTTGCAAAGGTTTCTCCAAAGGTGTTTTGGACAGTGAGATTTTTGGACAGTGAGATAAGTAAGGCACAGCTTCAAAAGCAACAGCTATTTTAATAGACCTGTTTTAAGAGACAGCAAGGGCCTGAGGCCATCTCCGTGGTAGGCAAGGAGGGGGTTATCTGTTGATCATTAAGAACTGGTCCAGTGAGCTCACAGACATAGAGGAGAGACTTATGGTCGCCAAGGTGGGAGACATGGGGGAGGGATAGAGTGGGAACGTGAGGTGAGATACAAACTAGTACTTACAGAATGGACAGACAACAAGGGCCTACGGTACAGCTCGGCATTCAATGTCTTGGGATAAACCATAATAGAGACGAATACTAAAAAGTATATATATGTATATGTATAACTGAGTCACTTTGCTATACAGGAGAAATTAACACAACATTGTAAATCAACTATTACTTTAATTTAAAAAAAGAAGGACCATGCTGTCAGAATGTGACTGGTGACAGAAGAGGAGCTGGCCACAATGCCTCAGCTTCTGGACCCAGGGCATCAACTGTGTGAAAAGTGGTCTCATTAAGCAGAAGTAACAGGCAGGCAGGTGTCCAGTGATTTCAGAAACTGATGAGGCAGCAGACAGTGATGCTAGGTGACCACTGAAGTAGAATGTGGAAGAGGTGGTTCTTGGGATACCTCAGAGGTGTGTTCCAGGAGGAGCTTGTGTCCTTGGGTCAAGATACTGACTGAGCAAGTGTCTCCTGTGTGCGTGCTGTCTTTTCAGTCATGTCTACTCCTTGCAATGCTATGGGCTGTAGCCTGTGAGGCTCCTCTGTCCATAGGATTCTCTAGGCAAGAATACTGGAATGGGTTGCGATGCCCTTTTCCAGGGGATCTTCCTGGCCCAGGGATCGAACCCACGTCTCTTGCAACTTCTGCATTGGCAGATGGGTTCTTTACCCCTAGCACCAACTGAGTGTATATTAAGAGGAGCTGGCCACAATGCCTCAGCTTCTGGACCCAGGGCATCAACTGTGTGAAAAGTGGTCTCATTAAGCAGAAGTAACAGGCAGGCAGGTGTCCAGTGATTTCAGAAACTGATGAGGCAGCAGACAGTGATGCTAGGTGACCACTGAAGTAGAATGTGGAAGAGGTGGTTCTTGGGATACCTCAGAGGTGTGTTCCAGGAGGAGCTTGTGTCCTTGGGTCAAGATACTGACTGAGCAAGTGTCTCCTGTGTGCGTGCTAAGTCTTTTCAGTCGTGTCTACTCCTTGCAATGCTATGGGCTGTAGCCTGTGAGGCTCCTCTGTCCATAGGATTCTCTAGGCAAGAATACTGGAATGGGTTGCGATGCCCTTTTCCAGGGGATCTTCCTGGCCCAGGGATCGAACCCACGTCTCTTGCAACTTCTGCATTGGCAGATGGGTTCTTTACCCCTAGCACCAACTGAGTGTATATATATATATACACACACATACATATATATACACGTACATATATATATACATATATACATTGTCAACTTCTTTCCTATTGTAGGTTATTACAAGATATTGAATATAGTTCCCTGTGCTATAATTAGGTCTGTATTGCTTATCTTGCTGATATATAATAGTGTGTATCTGTTAATCTCAAGATCCTAATTTATCTCTCCTCACCTCTCATTCCCCTTTCATAACCATAAGTTTGTTTTCTATGTCTGTGAGCCTATTTCTGTTTTGTAAGTAAACTCTTTTGTATCATTTTTCTAGATTCCACATATAAAAAATACCATATATTTGTCTTTCTTTCTCTGGCTTATGTCACTTAGTATGGTAATCTCTGGGTCCATTCAGGGTGTCACATCTCCCAGCTTTTTAACACTAGGATATCTTTTACTTCAAGGGAACTCCAGAGTGCCAAATATCGATTTTACTGATAAGAGAGCCTGAAAGCAGAAACCAAATAGTCAAGGGTACCTATTTACTACTCATTCTTTCCATAAGATAAAAATAAAACATCTTTTCCTTTCCTAAATCTAATTTGGGGCTTGCCGAGGGCTCAAAAACAATCCACTTTTCCTTATGAAAAGAATCAGGCAAAACCCTGAAGAGAGTTTTGAACATTTGGCAACCTTGTTCTGGACTTTTTAAGGGTTATCTTCACAGAAGCAATGTGGGTTTCAAGGAAAATAGTGTAACTGTGATTATTTTTTAATGTTAACCCTCAAGGGAATGACTTTGGCATCACTGCCTCTAAGACCGTCAGGATATCATTTCCCTTCCCTTGTTCATACAGTTGTATATACAAGAAAACCAGGGCTTCATTTATGGTTTTGCTTCTTCTCCCCATGGGACTTGGCGACGTTCTCAATTTATATTTGGGCATACATACAATGGGCTGACTTTGGCTTAACTATAAAGTCGCATATTCGCAAATATATAAGAAAAATGTTAAACTGCTTCTGTAGCCCACACACTATTCAGTTTCAGTTGCTAGCTCTACTTTGTTCAAATCCATCGCATGTTTTAAATTCTTAATACGCATGTTTGCGCATGGGAATTGAAGAATTTGTGGCAACATCAAACATATGGAAATTCTGTATAGCCCTGAATTAGCCTCTTTTGGTGTTATGAGTCTTATTTGGCATTACTTTCATGCTGATAACTTAGATTTGCTATTGGTATAAACTCTTGAATGCTGAATTTAGTGATGGGTTTGTAAGGAACGAAATTTCAACTAACTTTGATTCTCCACTGACGGTCTATCTACAAGGTGGTTAGAGATTGTATTTCTGTAGAGGTTTGGCCTTCCAAATATGTTGGCAGTTCTGGGCCTCCACTCAGGTTCTGATTGGTATGGAATTTGTTTTTCTTTGAAGGTTACTCCAAGACTTGAGTAGAATGATTTGTATCTGGGTCTGTTTTGCTTCTCAGGTGGTATCATACTCCCTTTGCCAGAAATAACCTCTGTTGGAAGGAAAAGAGAAGGGAGGGAGGGGTAGAGGGAAAAACGGAGAAACAGAGCCTATCAGACTAACTTTGTATTTCAAATTTTGAAAAAGAAAGCAAGACTTACTGTGGAATTCACTTAAATAAATATTCCATTGCCTAGATAATCATACTCGAGTGTTTTGGTACAAGATGAGAAAGATATAGCTTGATGGTTGTTTGTAGATGGCTACCAGTGCAATTATTGATGCCCTGTGATTTGATGCATAAAACGAAGACCATATTAGGCCGTACTGATGGTTGAATCAGAGTGCAGTGGTCTCTCTGGATGCTACTGCTTTTGCACTGCTTTGAGGGATTGCATTTAATCCAACAACCGCAATCTAAAAAGGATCATGACAAATTAGAACACATCTGAAAATGGGCGCCAAGTAGCCCTAGCACCAACGACATGAAAAAGAGTGAGAAAAAGTCAACATATTTCTCTCAGAGCCAAGAAGGATTTGATGGCATTTCTGAAAGTATTTTTGACTGATACTGGGTCCGAATTACTTGAAGTGTTCTTTAAAACATGAAATTCTTAGCTCTACCTGTGAGTTGAAGAATTAGAATCCTGGGGGCTACTTGAGGGTGAGTGGATATACTTCTTAAGGAAGTTTCCAGTTGTATATATAATCAAGCATTTACAAACTACTAGAACAGAAGGGCTGCAAGTAATCTTCCAGATGGATGGGCTCTCATATTGCAGACCCAGGAGTATGGCATATGTCATTTACCCAAGGGTGAAGCTAAAGCCACATGAAGCCAGATTTCAGGACAACTAACCCCTTGAAATCATGAGTGCCTTTTCATCAGAGACGGGTTTCCTGTCTTCTGGATACCTTCATTTCTTCACCAAGTGCATTCACTTCATGAATGCTAATTAAAGATTGTGGAATGGTAGAGCGGAGTCACTCTTTGATGACAGTGACCGTATATTCGAGTTTAATAGGGCTGGTCTTTGTTTACACCAGTTAAACTGGTGTCCTTCCCAGTTTACCATCTGTCCTGAATTTCTCAGTTTTAAGCAAATTATTATTATTGTTGTTGTGTGTGTTAGTCACTGAGTCATGTCCAACTCTTTGCAACCCCGTGGACTGTAGCCCACCAGGCCCCCATGTCCATGGAATTCTTCAGGCAAGAATAGTGGAGCGGGTAGCCATTTCCTTTTCCAGGGGATCTTCCCCACCCAGAAATTGAACCCAGATCTCCTGCATTGCAGGCAGATTCTTTACCAGCTGAGTCACCAGGGAAGCCCATTATTATTACTAGGGGCATTAAAATAAGACAGGATAGGTTTAGCTTAGCTTCTGCCATGGCCTCCTCTGCTGTTTGTTGGGTGAATGTAAGTGAGAGGGGTTGTCACTTTTCACATATGGTGAAATTGGAAAGGTGACCAACAGTGGCCCTGTCGCTTCTCCTTGTCCTTCCCAGCTGTAGCATAATTAACACTTTATAGAACAGTGTTCAGAAAGCTCACTGATAAAATGAGTACCTTGGGACCCAAACAGATGAGGGCAGTAATTCGATCCAGCCTTAGATAGTGAAGAGGCAAACAGTTGTTGTTGTTCAGTTGCTCAGTCATGTCAGACTCTGCAACCCTGTGGACTGCAGCATGCCAGGCTTCCCTGTCCTTCACTATCTCTTGGAGTTTGCAAACTCATGTCCATTGAATCGATGATGCATCCAACCATCTCATCCTTTGTCACCCCGTTCTCCTCCGCCTTCAGTCTTTCCCAGCATCAGTTTCTTTTCCAGTGAGTTGGCTCTTCATGTCAGGTGGCCAGACTATTGGATCTTCAGCTTCAGCATCAGTCCTTTCAAAGAATATTCAAGGTTGATTTCCCTTAGGATTGACTGGTTTGATTTCCTTGCAGTCCAAGGGTTTCTCAAGAGTCCTCTCCAATACCACAGTTCCAAAGAATCAATTATTTGGCACTCAGCCTCCTTTATGGTCCAATTCACACATCCGTACACAATTACTGGGAAAACCATAGCTTTGACTCTGCGAATCTTGGTCAGCAAAGTGATGTCTCTGCTTTTTAATATGCTGTCTAGGTAAACAGCGGATATTGTTATTCCTATAGACTGCTTGGTGGACCAATCAACCACACCATCATCACCCATGCTTGGCTGTCAAGGGGCACAAAACTTCCAGGCCACCAGTTAGCAAGCCCAGAAGACAGTGTGGAAAATCATAATGTAAGCATGTATAGGTGTGTGCAGGAAACAAAACAGGAGTCGTTCTACCAAAGAACATGGCAAAATTATTGGAACGCTTGTGACGGTGGTTTGGTCAGAACTTTGTGTAGTGTTAATCTTCAGCTAGCTATTCAGCTATTTTACTACTTGTTAATTCTATTTTGCTTTGCGATAAACCCTTTCACCATCAATATGATGAAACCAAAAAAGAAACTGTAGGTTTAATGAAGATTTAAGTTCTGAATTTTTATTTCACAAAATCTGTTCACAGTTACTATTCACATAGAAGTCATAGTGACATCACTGTTCACAAGAAAACCAGAAGATGGGAGTCTGCTGAAATGCATAATGTCTAATGAGGCTGAACTACTTGAAACTGTTATTTTGCAACTGAAAAGCAAAGAGTTTCAGCAAAATCATATAATTCAACTCTAATACTTCCAAAGTTACTAATTATTTTAAGATGGTAATTTATCCTGAACAGTAACAGGAGGTGAGTTTAATGTATCATTCTTCAAAGGCTTGATATTTCATTTAGTAGGAATGTTTTTATAAGCGAATTTTACTCATTTTCCATGATAAAATTTTATGCATTATTACAGAAAGTTACGAATGTCATATGCGCTATGACAGCATGAGGTCCGCTGGAGAAGGGAATGGCACACCACTTCAGTATTCTTGCCTTGAGAACCCCATGAACAGTATGAAAAGGCAAAATGATAGGATACTGAAAGAGGAACTCCCCAGGTCGGTAGGCGCCCATCATGCTACTGGGTATCAGTGGAGAAATAACTTCACAAAGAATGAAGGGATGGAGCCAAAGCAAAAACAAAACCCAGTTGTGGATGTGACTGGTGATAGAAGCAAGGTCCAATGCTATAAAGAGCAATATTGCATAGGAACCTGGAATGTTAGGTCCATGAATCAAGGCAAATTGGAAGTGGTCAGACAGGAGATGGCAGAGTGAACGTCGACATTCTAGGAATCAGCAAACTAAAATGGACTGGAATGGGTGAATTTAACTCAGATAACCATTATATCTACTGCTCTGGGCAGGAATCCCTTAGAAGAAATGGAGTAGCCATCATGGTCAACAAAGGAGTCCAAAATGCAGTGCTTGGATGCAATCTCAGAAACGACAGAATGATCTCTGTTCGTTTCCAAGGCAAACCATTCAATGTCATGGTAATCCAAGCCTATGCCCCAACCAGTAATGCTGAAGGAGCTGAAGTTGAACGGTTCTATGAAGACCTATGAGACTTTTAGAACTAACACCCAAAAAAGATGTCTTTTTCATTATAGGGGACTGGAACACAAAAGTAGGAAGTCAAGAAACACCTGGAGACACAGGCAAATTTGGCCTGGAGTACAGAATGAAGCAGGGCAAAGACTAATAGAGTTTTGCCAAGAAAATGCACTGGTCATAGCAAACACCCTCTTCCAACAACACAAGAGAAGACTCTACACAAGGACATCAACAGATGGTCAGTACCAAAAAGAGATTGATTATATTCTTTGCAGCAAAAGATGGAGATGCTCTATACAGTCAGCAAAAACAAGACTGGGAGCTGACTGTGACTCGGATCATGAACTCTTTATTGCCAAGTTCAGACTTATATTGAAGAAAGTGGGGAAAACCACTAGACCTTTCAGGTATGACCTAAATCAAATCCTTTATGATTATACAGTGGAAGTGACAAAATAGATTCAAGGGATTAGATCTGATAGGCAGAGTGCCTGATGAACTATGGATGGAGGTTCATGACATTGTACAGGAGATAGGGATCAAGACCATCCCCATGGAAAAGAAATGCAAAAAAGCAAAATGGCTGTCTGAAGAGGCCTGACAAATAGCTGTGAAAAGAAGAGAAACAAAAAGCAAAGGAGAAAAGGAAAGATAGAAGCATCTGAATGCAGAGTTCCAAAGAATAGTATCATGTCTTCAAACACATTTTAATTCTCATTTTCCTTTGATTAAATAATAAAAAGTTTATGAATTAGAAGCTATAATTAATTGAATAAACTCCAATTGAATGTTTTTTATTCTTTATATTTTTGTATGTGTTATCAAAAGTGCATTGTAGACTTTTCAGAACTACTGACAGTGGCTAACATGTTCATCCCACCCAAATTTAATGAAATGCAAGGGAAAATAGTGCTGATGTTGTGTGAAGCACCATTTATTTTCAGTTTTTAAGCCCAATGTGTTTACTAAGTTAATATACACTTTAACTCCAGAATCTACAATACCTAAATTAGATTTAATCAGCATAATTTCCCAACCAATACAGAAACTATGATTTGTACAGTAGTTATTTTCAACCCACAGGCTCTCAAAATACCTTGTGATAATGAGTAAAAGTAAGTCACCCAATTTAAAGGCATCACTTCTCTATGCTAATGATGCTTGTATTTATTTTGATAATAGAACTCTTATAGAATCCTAGAAAGCTAGAGTTTGCAAATCACTCATGTAGTACACAGTGCCAAACTCCAGTACTGGAGAATGGGAGTGATGGAAGTTTACAATAGGGAAAACTCTTCTCTTTTTCACACGGGTGAGTCACTCAATAGAAGCAGGGAGATGATACTAATTCATAGCCCAAAAGAAAATTGTTGGGCACTCTATAGTCAGAATAGGCAATTCTTTTTAATTTAAAAAGTATGTTAGCATAATCATTCTCTTAGTCAGTTTGGGCCCTAAAAAGTACCCATAGATTGGGTGGCTTAAACAACAAGTATTTAAATCTCATAGTTCTGGGAAGTCTAAGATCAAGGTGCTAACAGATTCAGTTCTTAGTGAGGGCTGCCTTTCTGCTTTATAGACAACTGCCTTTTCATTGTATCATCACATGGCCAAGGGAGGTGGAGAGAGAAATAGAGAAAGTGAGTGAAAGGAATGCTTTTTTCTCTTATTATAAAGATATTAATCCCATCATGGGGCTCCCCCACCCCCCCTGCCCCATGACCTAGTT
>SJXQ01005428.1:232424-277907 GCA_006408695.1 Aepyceros melampus
AGTTCTATTTTCAGTTTTTTTTTTTTTTTTAATTTTTTTTCTTTTTTTTAATTTTTTAGTTTGCTTTGCTTTACAATACTGTATTCGTTTTGCTATACATTGACATGAATCAGCCACGAGTGTACATGAACTCCCAATCCCGACCTGCACCTCCCCCCTCCCGCCCCACACCTTCTCTCTGGATTATCCCCCTGCATCAGTCCCAAGCATCCTGCATCAAACCTAGACTGGCGATTCATTTCACTTATGATATCATACATGTTACACTGCCACTCTGCCAACTCATCCCACCCTCTCCCTCTCCCACAGAGTCCAAAAGGCCGTTCTATACATCTGTGTCTCTTTTGCTGTCTTGCGTACAGGTTTATCATTATCATCATTCTAAATTCCATATATATGTGTAAGTATACTGTATTGGTTTCTTTTTTTCTGGCTTATTTCACTCTGTATAATCGGCTCCAGCGTCATCCACCTCATTAGAACTGATTCAAATGTATTCTTTTTAATAGTTTTTTAAGGAATCTCCATAGTGAGTGTACTAATTTGCATTCCCACCAACAATGTAATGAGGGTTCCCTTTTCTCCACACCCTCTCCAGCATTTATTGCTTGTAGACTTTTGGATCACAGCCATTCTGACTGGCGGTGTGAAATGGCACCCTATTGTGGTTTGATTTGCATTTCTCTGATAATGAGTGATGTTGAGCATCTTTTCATGTGTTTGTTAGCCATCTGTATGTCTTCTTTGGAGAAATGTCTGTTTAGTTCTTTGGCCCAGTTTTACATTGGGTCATTTATTTTTCTAGAATTGAACTGTAGGATTTGCTTGTATATTTTTTAAAAATTAATTCTTTGTCCGTTGCTTCATTTGCTATTATTTTCTCCCATTAAAAGGCTGTCTTTTCACCTTGCTTATAGTTTCCTTTGTTGTGAAGAAGCTTTTAATCTTAAAATTAGGTCCCATTTGTTCATTTTTGCTTTTATTTCCAGTATTCTGGGAGGTGATTCATAAAGGATCCTGCTGTGGTTTATGTCAGAGAGTGTTTTGCCTATGTTCTCCTCTAGGAGTTTTATAGTTTCTGGTCTTATGTTTAGATCTTTAATCCATTTTGAGTTTATTTTTGTGTATGGTGTTAGAAAGTGTTCTAGTTTCATTCTTTTACAAGTGGTTGACCAGTTTTACCAGTACCACTTGTTAAAGTGATAGGATTTCCTCAGTTGTATAGTCTTTCCTCCTTTGTCAAGGATAAGGTATCCATAGGTGTGTGAATTTATCCCTGGGCTTTCTATTTTGTTCCATTGACCTATATTTCTGTCTTTATGCCAGTACCATACTGTCTTGATGACTGTGGCTTTGTAGTAGAGCCTGAAGCCAGGCAGGTTGATTCCTCCAGTTCCAACCTTCTTTCTCAAGATTGCTTTGGCTATTTGAGTTTTTTTTTTATTTCCATAAAAATTATAAAATTATTTGTTCTAATTCTATGAAAAATACCATTGGTAGCTTAACAGGGATTGCATTGAATCTATAGATTGCTTTGGATAATATACCCATTTTCACTATATTCATTCTTCCAATCCATGAACATGGTATATTTCTCCATCTATTAGTGTCCTCTTTGATTTCTTTCACAAGTATTTTATAGTTTTCCATACATAGGTCTTTAGTTTCTTTAGGTAGATATATTCCTAAGTATTTTATTCTTTTCATTGCAATGATGAATGGAATTGTTTCCTTAATTTTTCTTTCTGTTTTCTCATTGTTACTATATAGGTATGCAAGAGTTTTCTGTGTTTTGATTTATATCCTGCATCTTTACTATATTCATTGACTAGCTCTAGTAATTCTCTGGTGGAGTCTTAAGGGTTTTCTATGTAGAGGATCATGTCATCTGCAAACAGTGAGAATTTTACGTTTCTTTTCCAATCTGGATTCCTTTTATTTCTTTTCCTGCTCTGATTGCTATGGCCAAAACTTCCAAAACTGTGTTGAATAATAGTGGTGAGAGTAGGCACCCTTGTCTTGTTCCTGACTTTAAGGGAAGTGCTTTTAGTTTGCCACCATTGAGGATAATGTTTGCTGTGTGTTTGTCATATATAGCTTTTATATATTGTGGTCTGTTACTCCTGTTCCTGTTTTATGGAGGGTTTTTATCATAAATCGATGTTGAATTTTGTCAAAAGCTTTCTCTGCATCTATTGAGATAATCATATGGTTTTTATTTTTCAATTTGTTAATGTGGTATTATGTTATGTTGATCGATTTGCGGATATTGAAGAATCGTTCCATCCCTGGGATGAAGCCCACTTGGTCATAATGTATGATCTTTTTAATATGTTGTTGGATTCTGTTTACTATAATTTTCTTAAGGATTTTTGCATCTATGTTCCTTAGTGATATTATCCTGTATTTTTCTTTTTTTGTGGCATCTTTGTCTGGTTTGGGTATTAGGGTGATGGTGGCCTCATAGAATGAGTTTGGAAGTTTAGGTTCCTCTGCAGTTTTCTGGAAGAGGTTAAGTAGGATAGGTGTTAGCTCTTCTCTAATTTTTTGGTAGATTTCAGCTGTGAAGCAGTCTGGTCCTGGGCTTTTGTTTAATGGAAGATTTCTGATTACAGTTTCAATTTTCATGCTTGTGATGGATCTGTTAAGATTTTCTGCTTCTTCGTGGTTCATTTTGAAAAGTTGTACTTCTCTAAGAATTTGTCCATTTCCTGCAATTTGTCCATTTTATTGGCATATAGTTGCTGATAGTAGTCTCTGATGATCCTTTGTATTTCTGTGTTGTCTGTTGTGATCTCTCCATTTTCATTTCCTTTTGTTTCTTAATGAGTCTGGCTAATGGTTTGTCAATTTTATTTATCTTCTCAAAAAACCAGCTTTTGGCTTTGTTGATTTTTGCTATGGTCTCTTTTGTTTCTTTTGCATTTATTTCTGCNAGAAGACTCTTGAGAGTCCCTTGGACTGCAAGGAGATCCAACCAGTCCATTGTGAAGGAGATCAACCCTGGGATTTCTTTGGAAGGAATGATGCTAAAGCTGAAACTCCAGTACTTTGGCCATCTCATGCAAAGAGCTGACTCATTGGAAAAGACTTTGATGCTGGGAGGGATTGGGGGCAGGAGGAGAAGGGGACGACAGTGGATGAGATGACTGGATGGCATCACTGACTCAATGGATGCGAGTCTGAGTGAACTCCGGGAGTTGGTGATGGACAGGGAGGCCTGGCGTGCTGCGATTCATGGGGTCGCAAAGAGTCGGACACGACTGAGCGACTGAACTGAACTGAATGGTGATGTTGATCAAATGTATTTAACTTGATAGCTGCTTTTAATTTATTGTTTCTAATGACTGTATTTTTAGAATTACATACTTTCATCAAATTCATTTTAAAAAGACATGAGTAAAGAGTAGTAATAGCAACCATTCTTCATGAAGCTGCATAGTTCGGGAGATACTTGCATTACCTCACTCTGACACCAAGATTAGTAACTCAGATGACTCTGTTGAACTTATCCTATAGTGTTCATGTCTTTGTTCATAGACAATACTTAGCCAAAATAATGCATAAAATTTACTTATTCCTGTGAAATGCATAACAATTTCAATCTAAATTTTCCAGAAATTATGTCGTGTCTTTTTATTCTAATGACATTATTATCACAAGTCTATAGCTACATAATATCCACACAGCCTTAAAATATGTATGTCACTTTCATTCATCATTCACAGCACGCCTGAAAAATACAAATAGCAATAAATTAGCTAAGAGATTTATCATGCTTCTAGAGACACACTGAATATACTCTGACATACATACATACATCATTGTTGTTGTTCAGTCACTGTTATGTCTGACTCTTTGTGATCCCATGGACTGCAGCGTGAAGTCTTCCCTGTCCTTCACTATCTCCTGGAGTTTGCTTTGACTATACAGACTTTTCTCGGCCAAGTGATGTCTCGCTTTTTAATATGCTGTCTAGGTTTGTCATAACTTTTCTTCCAAGAAGCAACCACCTTGTAATTTCATGGCTGCAGTCACCATCTACAGTGATTCTAGAGCCCAAGAAAATAAAACCTATCTCTGTTTCCACTTTTCCCCCTTCTATTTGTCATGAAGTGCTACACTGAATATCATGATCCTAGTTTCATGAATGTTGAGCTTTAAACCAGCTTTTTCACTCTCCTTTTTCACCTTCATCAAGAGGCTCTTTAGTTCCTCTTCACTTTCTGCCATAAGTGTGGTGTCATCTGAATATCTGAGGTTATTGATATTTCTCCAGGAAATCTTGACTCCAGCTTGTGATTCATACAGCCTGGCATTTCACATGATGCCATGATGCACTACTCTGCATGCTTGGACTTCAGTGGTGGCTCACAGGGTAACGAATCTACCTGCAATGGGGGAGACCTGGGTTCGATCCCTAGGTTAGGAAGATCACCAGGAGGTGAGCATGGTAATCCACTCTTGTATTCTTGCCTGGAGAATCCCCATGGGTAGAGAAGCCTGGTGGGCTACAGTCCATGGGCTTACGAAGGGTTGGACGCAACTGAGCAACTAAGCGCATCACATCATCACACTGCATATAAGTTCAATAAGCAGACTGACAATATATAGCCTTGATGTACTCATATCCCAATTTTGAAACAGTCAGTTATTGCATGTCCAGTTCTAACTGTTGCTTTTTGGCCTGCATACAGGTGTCTCAAGAGGCAGGTAAGGTGGTCTGGTATCCCCATCTCCTTAAGAATTTTCCACAGTTTGTTGTGATCCACAAGTCAGAGTCTTTTTGGGCAGTCAATGAAACACAAGTTGATTTTTTTTAAGTCCCTTTATTTTTTCTTGATCCAAAGGATGTTGGCAATTTGATCCCTGGTTCCTCAGCCTTTTCTAAATCCAGCCTGTACATCTGAAAATTCTAGGTTCACATACTGCTGAAGCATAGCTGGAAGGGTTTTGATTATTACGTTGCTAGCATGTGAATGAGTGTAACTGTGCAGTAGCTCGAACATTCTTTGGCATTGCCTTCCTTTGGGATTGGAATGAAAATTGACCTATTCCAGTCCTATGACCAATGTTGAGTTTTCCAAATTTGCTGGCATATTGAGTGCAGCACTTTAACAGCATCATCTTTTAGGATTTGAAATAGCTTAGCTGGAATTCCATCACCTCCATTAGCTTTGTTTGTAGTAATGCTTCCTAAAGCACACTTGACTTCACACTCCAGGATGTCTGGCTCTAGGTGAGTGATCACACCATCTGGTTTTGCTTTTTATAAGTCCATACAGTTGTTGTCCTTTATTATGCTCATCTTTGCATGAAATGTTCTCTTGGTATCTCCAGTTTTCTTGAAGAGATCTCCAGTCTTCCCATTCTATTGTTTCCCTCTATTTCTGTTCATTGAAGAAGGGCTTATCATTCTTTGCTGTTTTCTGGAACTCTGTATTCAGTTAGGTATATCTTTCCCTTTCTCTCTTGCTGTTTCACTTCTCTTCTTTCCTCAGCTATTTGTAAAGCCTCCTCGGACAACCGTTTGCCTCTTCAGACAACCACTTTGCCTTCTTGCACTACTCTTTGGGTTGGTTCTGGTCATCGCCTACTGTTGTTGTTCAGTGGCTCAGTCATGTCCGACTCTTTGCAACCCCATGCACTGTAGTATGCCAGGCTTCCCTGTCCTTCACAATCTACCAGAGTTTGCCCAAACTCATGTCCATTGAGTCAATGATGCCATCCAACCATCTCATCCTCTGTCACCCCCTTCTCCTCCTGCCTTCAATCTTTCCCAGCATCAGGGTCTTTTCCAATGAGTCGGCTCTTCACATCAGGTGGCCAAAATATTGGAGTTTCAGCTTCAACATCAGTCCTTCCAATGAATATTCAGGACTGAATTCCTTTAGGATGGACTGGTTGGATATCCTTGCTGTCCAGGGGACTCTCAAGCGTCTTCTCCAGTAATAAAGTTCAAAGACATCAATTCTTTGGTGCTCAGGCTTTTTTATTGTCCACTCTCACATCTGTATGTGACTACTGGAAAAACCATACCTTTGACTAGACCAGCCTTTGTAGGCCAAGTAATGTCTCTGTTTTTTAATATACCATCTATGTCGGTCATAGCTTTTCTTCCCAGGAGCAAGTGTTTTTTAATTTCATGGCTGCCATCACCAACCACAGTGATTTTGGAGCCCAAGAAATAAAGTCTGTCACAGATTCCATTGCTCCTCATCTATTTGCCATGAACTGATGGGACCATGATCTTAGTTTCTTGAATGTTGAGTTTTAAGCCAGCTTTTTCACTCACCTCTTTCATCTTCATCAAGAGGCTCTTTAGTTCCTCTTTGCTTCCCACCATAAGGGCAATGTCATCTCCTGTACAGTGTTATGAACCTCCATCCATAGTTCTTCAGGCAACATACATATATGTATTGCTTTCCTCCCCTCATATCTACTATTATTATATCCAATAAAATCTGTTCATCTTACAAAGGAGAATTTTATGAGATCTTTACCATTCTTTCTAAAAACAAAAATAATCAAATTTTAGAATTTTGAGTCCAAGGAATTGTAAGCTTTCATTTGGTTATATATTAGATGAGCCTCACCTTTGTTATGATTCCTGTTTATTTTGTGCATCCTTCAGTGTAACTTCTGGGAATCAGGCTTTTTTTATTTTCTATCCTCACTTTTCAAATTAATATAAGGTTAATAAAGATGTTCACAAAATCCCAATTCTAATTATTTAGTTATCAGTACCACTGATTTCCTTAGAGGCTACCAAGCTATTTTCCTTTATTTTTTTCATTAAATATCATTATAGTTTTTTTAAAACTCTAAATTGTAGTTTGAACAATTTCTAGCACTTCATTTATTCTTTCAAAAGGTTTGGAACTTACATGTAAAGATTAATGATCTTATTTTAAACTAGTCTGAATATTTTACTTTGAAGCTTACCACATGAACATAAGAAATTTAACTAATTATAATATCAACTAATTATAGGGTATGCAAATTAGAATAATTTTCTCTCCATTAAAATTTTCCATTTGAATACCAAGTGTACAATGCATTTTATGTCAAAATATTAAATATCTTCATAAAAATGTTATTCATATGTTATGCTTCTAACTAAAATATTCAAACTAGTTTAAAATAAGATCATTAAACTTTACATGTAACTTCCAAATGACTAAGCAACTAAACACAGCATAGCACCTCTAAGAAGAATATATTTAATACATACTTATTGATTATTTACTGATATTGATTAAATTGTGTAATCCAAACTAAAACATTCATGCTATAATATTCTAATATATCTCTGTAATTATTCATATACATATACATTTGTCTGGAGAAGGCGATGGCACTCCACTCCAGTACTCCTGCCTAGAAAATCTCATGGACAGAGAAGCCTGGTAGGCTGCAGTCCATGCGGTCGTTAAGGGTCAGACGCGACCGAGTGACTTCTCTTTTACTTTTCACTTTCATGCATTGGAGAAAGAAATGACAACCCACTCCAGTGTTCTTGCCTGGAGAATCCCAGGGATGAGGGAGCCAGGTTGGGCTGCCATCTATGGGGTCACACAGAGTTGGACACGACTGAAGTGACTTAGCAGCAGCAGCAGCATCCATTTGTCTGCCTGATGATCTCATCCCATTTTCATTAGGTTGTTGATACCTGGTAAATTTCTTTCTTTGACATCTACTTAGGTATATATTTAGCGACTTCAGCTTTCTTTGATGAAGGCTTGCATACTTTTGCCAACAAATAGGGTGTCTCTTAGTCATCTCATTAACACCGGGTAGAATACCATTAACAAAAGCTCATAAATTTCACTTTGGGGCTCCTCAGATTTCACAGCTGTCATGCTAGTCCCTATTCTACTTTTAAGGAGTTCCTAAATTTGAGTTGCTATTGTCTGGACTACTTTTATGGCTTCCACATTCTTCTCCTATGCTCTGACAGCGGTGAAATAGTTTTCAGTTCTTAACACTCTTCAGAGGGTTTTATCACCCTTTAGAATCCTATTCATATGTCTGTCTCACCAGCTCTTTCTCTAATGGGCTAAAATTTTATAATTTGTAGATTATAGAAGATGTTCCTGTTATTAGTAAAAGAATAATTGTTTTGTGTATGGATTTTTACATCCATACTGGAAGCAAAGACAAAAACATTCTTTCAAAATAAAATTGTACTATTATGTAGTAAATTTGAATCAAGCATGTTTGCTCAGTAATTTCCATTTCTCATATATTAAAAGGTTGAAGATACTAACAGTAAAACTTGTTCCTAAGAATTCACTCATCAGCACCTTCAATCTATTTGTTAATAATAGTAACAACATTTCTGAAGTGCTCATTATTTATGACACACTGTGCATGTTACATTAACTATGATATCTCATTTTATACCATTGAAAAAGTTCCTATTATTATCCTTGCTTGATATATGAGAAACTTAGAATTATCAAACATCTTGCCTATTCAGTCATTAAGTGGCAGAGCTGGAATTTTAATCTGAAGATCTTCAGATTCTAAATACAAAATAGATACTGAGAAGCATACAGAGGTAGAATTTGGAAAAGGAAGTTTTTGAATCAGGATGAAGTAGTGTGAAATAAAGATATATTTATATAGTTACTTGAGCACCATACTTCTCTAGCAGTGCAGTATCTGAGCATTTAACTTCATGTCTGTTTTTCACAGAAGCCCTAAGCAGTGACATAAAAATACAGTATGTATTTTCATGGAAAAAGGAAAAAAGTTGTAAGAAAGCGTACTCTTTATCTCATTTAATGTTGTGGGTATTTGGCTTATAATCCTTTGCTTTTGGTTCATTAATAGAACTCAAGTTATTTAACTACCAAACATGGCCAAAGAAGTTTTTTTTTTTTTTGTCTATTTTCATTTTTTTGTCTGCTACCTAAGATAAGATACATATTGATATTTTTTACTCATGATCCACTTCTCCTCTAAACCTATAAAAACATGTACAATAAAGGTTTCTGGAAATAATAGTTCACCTTTCATATACAATACATCATTTTGCTCCATTGCAGTTCATTTTAAAAGTGTTATTGCAACTCACTACATTTATTTATTTGAGATAGAATTGACCAGTAACATTGTATACATTTAAGGTTTACAACATGTTGATTTAATGCATTTATATATGGCACCACAGCATTAGCTAAGACCTCTATCCTCTTACATCATTATTTTTTATGTGATTATAAAAATTTAGACCGAGTCTCATTGCAACTTTGACATTTATAATATTGTTCAATATGATAAATATGCAGTACATTAGGTCTCCGGACTTGTTTATCTACTAGTTGCAAATTTGTAACCTTCATGAACATCTTCTCAATTCCCTCAGCCAAAGTCCCTACCAAACACTATTCTACTGATTTATTAGCCCAACTTTTCTGATTCCACATATAAGTGATATCATATAGTATTTGTCTTTCTCAGTCTTAATTATCTCATTTAGCATTATGCCCTCAAGGTCCATCCCTGTTGTCACAAGCGGCAAGATCCTCTTCTTTCTCATAACTGAATTAATATCCCACTGTATATACAAATCATGTCTTCTTTATCCACTCATCCATTGATGCACCCTTAGTTTGTTTCCATAGCTTGGCTATTGTGAATAATAGTACAATGAACATGGGATATATATGTATATATCTGTCTTTTCAAGTTAGTGGTTTTGTTTTCTTTGAGTAAGTACCCAGAAGTGGACTGCTGGTAGTTCATATGGTAGTTCTGTTTTAAAAGAATTCAAGGAACCTGTGTATTTTTCAATACTGACTGAAACAACTTACTTTCTTACCAACAGTATGCAGGAACTCCATTTTCTCCACATCCTTGCCAGCAATTGTTATTTCTTGTCTTTTTGATAATAGCCATCCTAATATGTGGGAGGTGATATCTCATTGTGGCTTCGATATTTATTTCTCTAATGATTGGTGATGTTTACCATCTTTTCATATACCTGCAGGCCATTCATATGTCTTTTCTGGAAAATGTCTATTTAGTTCTTTGGCCCATTTTTTAAAACAGATTGTTTTTGTTTTTGTTATTGAGCTGTGTGGATTTTGTTATCCATGTTTGCAACAATTATCTCCCATTCTGTTGGTTGCCTTTTCATTCTATTGACTCTTTCATATGCTGTGCAGAAGATTTTCACCTTGAGATAATATAGCTTGTTTATTTTCTATTTTTGTTTCTTCTGGTTTTCATGTTATATCCAAAAGAATCATTACTAAGACCAGTGACAAAAATTTTGCCCCTATACTTTCTTCAAGAAGTTTTAGGGTGTTAAGTCTTAGATGTAAAACTTTGAGTTAATTTTTGTGAGTGGTGTAAGATTACAGATTCAATTTTATTTTTCTGCATGTGCCTGTCTAGTATTCCCAACAATCTTTGTTGAAGAGACTATCCTGTTCCCATTGATTGTTCTTGGCTCTCTTGTCAATTATTCAGTTCAGTTCAGTCACTCAGTCGTGTCTCACTCTTTGCACCCCATGAACCGCAGCACGCCAGGCCTTCCTGTCCATCACCAACTCCCGGAGTTTACCTCAACTCATGTCCATTGAGCCGGTGATGCCATCCAACCATCTCATCCTCTGTCATCTACTTCTTCTCCTGCCCTCAATCTTTTCCAACATCAGGGTCTTTTCGAATGGGTCAGTTATTTGCATCAGGTGCCCAAAATATTGGAGTTTCAGGTTCAACATCAGTCCTTCCAATGAACACCCAGGACTGATCTCCTTTAGGATGGACTGGTTGAATCTCCTTGCAGTCCAAAGGAGTTGCAAGAGTCTTCTCCAACACCACAGTTCAAAAGCATCAATTCTTTGGCACTCAGCTTTCTTCACAGTCCAACTCTCACATCCATACATGACCACAGGAAAAACCATAGCCTTCACCATATGGACCTTTGTTGACAAAGTAATGTCTCTGCTTTTTAATATGCTGTCTAGGTTGGTCATAACTTTTCTCCCAAGGAGTAAGTGTCTTTTAATTTCATGGCTACAATCACCATCTGCAGTGATTTTGGAGCCCCCCCAAAATAAAGTCAGCCACTATTTCCACTGTTTCCCCATCTATTTGCATGTCAATTATTAGTGAACTGTAAATGTGGAGTTATATTTTGGGGCTCTTTATTCTTTTCCATTTTACTTTAGTGTTATTTATGTCATATAACTACCCTTAAAAATGGCTCATATATAATAATTAACTTTCTTTCCTCCTTCCCTTCCTTCCTCCATTCAGCTTTTTGACTCATTGGAAAAGACCCTGATGCTGAGAGGGACTGGGGGCAGGAGGAGAAAGGGACGACCGAGGATGAGATGGCTGGATGGCATCACAGACTCAATGGACGTGAGTCTGAGTGAACTCCTGGAGTTGGTGATGGACAGGGAGGCCTGGTGTACTGCGATTCATGGGGTCGCAAAGAGTCGGACACGACTGCGCGACTGAACTGAACTGAACTGATATGTTGTAAATGTTATCCAGTTTACTTGCTTGGCTAATTTAGGTGATCTTACTAGAGAGAGAGGTGCTTTTTCTTACTAGAAAGAGAGAGGTGATTTTTTGCCTTTTTTTTTTCTTCTATCTTTGTATCCTTTCCAACATCTTCCTTATCTCAATTTTTGTTCATATTGTTAAAAACAGGGGGAAAAAAAAAACTGCTTTCTCTTTGTAAAGTGACCATTCTTTTGTCAACAACAGAGTATAACAAATTTAGTTGCCAACCATGTTTTATTTTGTTCATATCACTGAAAAATATGCTCTATTTAAATTTTTTTAATCCCCAAAATATTGAATTTATATTTGTTGAGTTATTCTTAAAGATGAATGTCACAGAGTGTAGTTTGCTATAATTTTGTAAAATTTTGGTGAACCATACTTATGCATGACCTTCAATAATATGGTAATTTATTTAAATGTGCTTTACTAATTAAGAATATTTAAAATAGGAGTACACTTAAATTACTCTTACCAATTATCTATATAAAAAATTATTGAGATGATCATTAACATAATCAACAATCATTACTGAAATAAGATAATAAGCATCTTCAAAACACCGGCTGCCTAAGTTTTTTGAATGTTCTTCTTTGGGGATTTAATTCATTCTCTAAGCATTTCCCTTCAGAATATTTATGGACCATAATGTCTATACCATAACACAATCCAAATATCCTACTAATGTTACTATGCAAAATAATAAACGTGTCAGGAAGGAGAATTTTCTATGTCAAGTATGAGTTTTACCCTTATGCTTGGACAACAGAAATTGAAAAAGTATCAGGGAGTCTAAATCCCATAACCTCCTTCATGAAACCCTAGTAATAAAGACAGGTTATTGAGAGTTTTTTTTCTTGCAGATCTTCAGGGACCCAAAGTTTATGACCTACATCATTAGCCACATAGCTTTTTTCTATTCATCAATGATTTGAGGTTCTTTTCTAAATATTTAATAGAATTTCTCTCCCTCTCAATGCATTGTGTTCCATTACTCAGTGACTATCATTACTATTAACAGAACATGCAATCTTTCATGTATTTCAAAGCAGTGATTATATTGCCAACTAACCTTACCTAGTCTGAGCTAACCAGTGTATCATTTATTTTCCTATCTTATGGCTGTTACATAAGCCATTTACCCATTTTTTTAGAGCTTTAATGAACATTAATAACTCAACAGTATATGCATGAACAGGGCAGAAAACAGGTATTATTGTAGATACTTGAAACAACACAACTCCAGTGACAGAAGGCAGTAATCCACAACTCCAGTGATAGAAGCAATAATTGTTGCTTTCACAATATTGGAAAGGAGCAGAAGTCATGGGCTATCACTGAAGAAAACAACCTAATGCTGCAAACAAGAGCTCAAAAACATTCCAAAAATTGAAATCGTACAAGCATCTTTTCCAACCACGGTGCTCTGAGACTAGAAATCAACAGAATAAAAAGCCTACAGAAAACTTAAAAACCCATGGAGGCTAAGCAATATAATACTAAACAACCAATGGATTACTGAAGAAATCAAAGAAGAAATCAAAGTATACCTGGAGATAAATGAAACTGAAAACACAACAATCCTAAATCTATGGAACTTGGCCAAAGAAGTTCTGAAAGGGAAGTTATAGTGACAATAGTTTACCCCAGGAAACAAAGACATTCTCAAATAAACACTAGCCTTAGGAGTCTAAAGGATCAAGAGAAGGAACAAGCAAAGCTTAAATTTAGTAGGAGGAAAGAAATCATAAAAATCAGAGCAGCAATAAATGAAACACAGACTAAAAAGCAAAAGAAAAGGTTAATGAAACTAAGAGTTGATTCTTTGAGAAGGTAAACAAAATTGAAATGCCTTTAGCTAAAATTGTCAAGAAAAAAGAGAGGATAAAAATTAGTAAAACCAGAAATGAAAAAGAAGTTACAACAGACACTACAGAAAAATAAATTATTATAACACTACTACAAAAAACTATCTGCCAATCAAAGGAACAACATAGAAGATATTTAAAAATTACTAGAAATGTGCAATCTCCCAAAACTGAACTGGAAGAAATAGAAAATATGAGCAGACCAAATACAGTAATAAAATTGAATCAGTAATAAAGGAATTCCCAACAAACAAGTCCAGTACCAGGTGGTTTCACAGGTGAATTCTACCAAACATTTAGAGAAGAGCTGACCTATTCTCATATTCTTCCAAAAGGGCAGAAGAAAATTTTCAAACTTACTGTATGAGGCCACTGTCTCCCTCATACAAGATTAACAGACCAAAAAATTCATAAAGAAAATTATAGGGCAATATCACTGATGAAAATAGATTCAAAAATCTTAAGAAAATATTAGCAAACAGAATCCAACAATACATTAAAAGAATCATACATCAGGATCAAGTGGGATTTATTACAATGATATAAGAATTTTTCAATATCTGAAAATCAGTCAGTGTAATATACCACATTAACAAATTGAAAGACAATAAAAGACAGAAATGGTATGGACCTATCCGAAGCAGAAGATATTAAGAAAAGGTGGGAAGAATACACAGAAGAACTGTACAAAAAAGATCTTCATGACCCAGATAACCATGATTGTGTGATCACTCACCTAGAGCCAGACATTCTGGAATGCAAAGTCAAGCAGGCCTTAGGAGCGTCACTACAAACAAAGCTAGTGAGATGATAGAATTCCAGTTGAACTATTTCAAATCCCAAAGATGATGTTGTTAAAGTGCTGCACTCAATATATATGCCAGCAAATTTAGAAAATGCAGCAGTGGTCATAGGACTGGGAAAGGTCAGTTTTCATTCCAGTCTCAAAGAAGGGCAATGCCAGAGAATGTTCAAACTACCGCACAGTTGCACTCATCTCACATGCTAGCAAAGTAAGGCCGAAACTTCTCCAAGCCAGGCTTCAACAGTACATGAACTGTGCACTTCTAGATGTTCAAGCTGGATTTAGAAAAGGCAGAGGGACCAGTGATCAAATCGCCAACATCTATTGGGTCATAGAAAGAGCAAAAGAGTTCTAAAAAACATCTTATTCTGCCTTATTGATTATGCCCAAAGTCTTTGACTGTGTAGATCACAACAAACTGTGGAAAATTCTTCAGGAGATGAGAATACCAGACCAGCTAACCTGCCTCCTGAGAAATCTGTATTTAGGTCATGAAGCAACAGTTAGAACTGGACATAGAACAAGAGACTGGTTCCAAATAGGGAAAGGAGTATGTCAAGGCTGTGTATTGTCACCCTGCTTATTTAACTTACATGCAGAGTACATCATGAGAAATGCAGGGCTGGAAGAAGCACAAGCTGGAATCAAGACTGCTGGGAGAAATATCAATAACCTCAAATATGCAGATGACACCACACTTATGGCAGAAAGCAAAGATGAACTAAAGAGCCTCTTGATGAAAGTGAAAGAGGAGAGTGAAAAAGTTGGCTTCACACTCAATATTCAGAAAGCTAAGGTCATGGCATCTGGTCTCGTCACTTCATAGAAAATAAATGGGGAAACAGTGGAAATAGTGACAGACTTTATTTTGGGGGGCTCCAAAATCACTGCAGATGGTGATTGCAGCCATGAAATTAAAAGACGCTTACTCCTTGGAAGAAGAGTTATGCCTAACATAGACAGCATAGTAAAAAGCAGGGAGATTACTTTGCCAACAAGGTCCATCTCGTCAAAGCTATGGTTTTTCCAATAGTCATGTATGGATGTGAGAGTCGGACTATAAAGAAAGCTGAGCACCACACAATTGATGCTTTTGAACTGTGGTGTTAGAGAAGACTCTTGAGAGTCCCTTGGACTGCAAGGAGATCCAACCAGTCCATCTTAAAGGAAATCAGTCCTGAATATTCATTGGAAGGACTGGTGTTGAAGCTGAAACTCCAATATTTTGACTATCTGATGGGAAGAACTGACTCATTTGAAAAGACCCTGATGCTGGGAAAGATTGAAGGCAGGAGAAGTGGACAACAGAGGATGAGATGATTGGATGGCATCACCAACTCAATGGAGATGAGTTTAGTGTTGAAGCTGAAACTCCAATATTTTGACTATCTGATGGGAAGAACTGACTCATTTGAAAAGACCCTGATGCTGGGAAAGATTGAAGGCAGGAGAAGTGGACAACAGAGGATGAGATGATTGGATGGCATCACCAACTCAATGGAGATGAGTTTGAGTAAACTCCAGGAGTTAGTGATGGACAGGGAGGCCTGGCATGCTGCAGTCCATGGGGTCCAAAGGGTCAGACATGACTGAGCAACTGAACTGAACTGAAAGTTAGATTGAAAGAAAACTATGACAAACCTAGACAGCATATTAAAAGGCAGAGTCAGCACTTTGCCAATAAAGGTCTGTATATTCAAAGCTATGATTTTTCTAGGAGTCATGTGCGAGTTGAACCATAAAGAAGCCTGAGGGGTGAAGAATTGATACTTTCGAACTGTGGTGCTGGAGAAGACTCTTGAGAGTCCGTTGGACAGCAAGGAGCTCAAACCAGTCCATCCTACAGGAAATCAATCCTGAATATTCGTTGGAAGAACTGATGCTGAAGCTGAAGCTCCAATACTTTGGCCATGTGATGTGAAGAGCCAACCCATTGGAAACTACCTTGATGCTGGGAAAGACTGAAGGGAAGAGGAGAAGGGAGCAACAAGGATGAGATGGTTGAATGGCATCACTAACTTAATGGACATGAGTTTGAACAAACTCCAGGAGACACTGAAGGACAAGGAAGCCTGGCATCCTGCATCCATGGGGTCTCAAAGAACAGACACAACTTAGTGACTGCACAATACAATACAATGTTAAGCAACTAAGAGTCCTTGAATTAAAACAGTTTGAATGTAGAAGAGGAAAAAGTGAATAATTCTGGGAAATAACATAGACTGGGTTGTAGAATACTTGGTTATATTCCACTGAATAAACCTGGACAAATCATACATCTTTTCCATGCTCAGTTATTTCAGTAGAAAATCAGAGTTGCATTAGACTGTTGGTTTTACAATTGAGTTCTTAGAGTTCTGAGAGATATGTGATTCTAGTTAGAGTAATAACAACTGCCTTGTTACTGGGTGAAGTTGGTATGAGAGAGTAACTGAGGTTTCCACTCCCACTTCAGCCAAGACAAGTTAACTTTTAGTCATTTTATATTATATGTATAATGTACTTACATATATTTATATATTTTATTACATATATATTTATAGAGTATTTTTTTAGATGGTCTGTCCTTCCTGAAAATAATAGGCAGAAGTGCAATGATGAAGATACTAACTAGAATTTTCACAAAGGAACAATTTTTATTACCTCTTGAAAGTCATTATTACAGCCCATTTCACTTCCACTCTAATAACTTACCATAGCTTGCTGAGCCTAGCCTGCTGACACAAGACCACTTATATTTTTACAATTCTTTTTTATGTTTTCTTGAATTCTCACCCCTCCCCCTCCATTTCTATTGATTCTCTTTTTGTTTTAGTACAAGAGAAGATAATTGGACTTGGAGTTTTTCCTCATTGTATAACATAGTGAGATCTGAAGTTCAGATATATTACCTCTTTGAATCTATTTTAGTAGATTTTCCCTCATCCTTCATTCATTCTCTATCTCCTGTAATACTCTGGAGAAGGAAATGGCAACCCATCCCAGTATTCTTGTGTGGAGAATTCCATGGATGGAGGAGCCTGCTGGGCTGCGGTCCATGGGGTCACAGAGTCGGACACGACTGAGTGACTAACACACACATAATAGTATATACTCAGGTTTTCCTAGGTGGCGCTAGTGGTAAAGAACCTGCCTGCCAATACAAGAGATGTAAGATACGTGGCTTAAAGCTCAACATTCAGAAAACGAAGATCATGGCATCTGGTTCCATCACTTCATGGGAAATAGATGGGGAAACAGTAGAAACAGTGTCAGACTTTGTTTTTTTGGGCTCCAAAATCACCGCAGATGGTGACTGCAGCCATGAAATTAAACGACACTTACTCCTTGGAAGAAAAGTTATGACCAACCTAGATAGAGATACGTGGGTTTTATCCCTGGGTCAGGAAAATCTGGAGGAAGGCATGGCAACCCACTGCAGTATTCTAGCCTGGAGAATCCAATGGACAGAGAAACCTGGAGGGCTACAGTCCATAGTGTCACAAAGAGTCGGACACGACTGAAGTAACTTATCACACATGGTAATAAGAATTTAACTAGCTTAACCACTATCCAAAGTTCCTCTTAACCTCCCTACCTTTATCCAATTAATTGTATCACAATTTTTTAAACAAATATATAGTGTTTTCCTTACACTGACTATAACTGACTACCTTAAGACGCTAATATGCTCTTTCCCTTTCCTTTGTTTCCAAAGGTTAAAGTCTTTTTCTCTCTCTCTCTCTGCTTATTTTTCTATGTAAGTTTTTTTCTGAAACTTAGAAGATAATTGTAAAATCTCCAAATATTATCTTACACATAAACACATAAAGGACTCAGCAAGTTTTGTTTTTATGTTAATTTTCTTGAACTTTTTCAGTTCAGTTCTGTCATTAAGTTATATCCAACTCTTTGCAACCCCATGGACTACAGCATGCCAGGCTTTCCTGTCCTTCATCACCTTCCAGAGCTTGCTCAAACTCATGTCCATTGAGTTGGTGATGCTATCCAACCATTTCATCCTCTGTTGACCTCTTCTCCTGCCTTCAATCTTTCCCAGAATCAGGGTCTTTTCCTCCTTTTAATTCTGTGATTTGGGCTAGTTATTTAACACTAAGTCCTTCTCTTTCTTGGTTTACATTAATACCTGTTTTGCGGAGAACATACAGAATTTCTGGAGGTAGATTTGTCATAATTCCCTTATCAAAAATCACCTTTACTAAATCATACACTTAATTATTTGCCTGTGTTTGGATTTCTAAATAAAATTTCCTCTCAAAATGAGAAGGCATTGATATATTGTCGTCCACCTTCCAATGTTGCTATTCTGAATTTTAATCCTTCTATGTAGTCTATTTTGTTCTCTCTGGCAGTTATTATGATCTTATCCATGTCCCTATTACCTGAAATGTCATGATAAGTTGTCATAGTGTAGGACTTCAGGGATAATTTACAAACCCCTTTAGTCTGAAAATTCCTATCCTTAAATTCTATGAAATTTACTTAAACTCTTTTACTAATAATTGCCTCTCCTTTCTTGTTATATTTCCTTTTATTTAGTTTTTTATATTTTGGGGCTGAATCTATAATTTCTTTAATTTTCTTTCCATTGACTTAATTTTTATTCTAATTTTAAATAATTTTCTCAAGTCCAGCTTCCATTCCTCAGGGTGTATAACGAGACTTTCAAATGGAAGTTTTTATCTCTGACCCTTTTCACTGGGAGTTCTAAGATGTCACTATCTTCTTTAGAATGAAATCTCCAGTTCCCGCTTAAAAGATATGTTTGGCTTTCAGAATTATTAGAACATGATGGGGTAAATGGCTAGGTGTATTAATATTGGGGGAGATAGAAAATGAGTGAACTTTAAATTCCAGCATTCTTTGTCTCCAAATAGTAAAGCTAGGTGATGATGGAATGAAACTACTCATAGTAAATATGAAAATTAGAAATTAGCTACTTGCAAGCAAGAACTATGACCTTTACTGTTGAATTTGATGTTGAGAAATCAAGTAGGAATATCAATCAGCTCGAAATAAGCATGGCTCTTACTTAAGTAGGACTAACTTTAAAGTTTAAAGGATATATGTTCATCATTAATTATTTATGATTATCTTAACTTAAAAAAATTTTTTAACTAATTTATTTTAATTGGAGGCTAATTACAATATTGTATTGGTTTTTCCATACATCAACATGAACTTCTAATTGTATTATTTTTCAGTGTAACAGTGATATCTTAAAAAAAAAAGCCTAGCCTATTTCATCTCTTAAATACATACATATATATATATATATATATATATATATATTCTGAAGGTGACTAATAGTGGGATATTAACATAGCATTTTCTTTATCTTAATTATACCAAGACAATGAAAATAGCAGAAACAAGTTTTAAGATAGAAATCCACTGGCAAATTAGTGCAAAGACTTAGCCAAACTTTAAAGTTTAAAGGATATATGTTCATCATTAATTATTTATGATTATCTTAACTTAAAAAAATTTTTTAACTAATTTATTTTAATTGGAGGCTAATTACAATATTGTATTGGTTTTTCCATACATCAACATGAACTTCTAATTGTATTATTTTTCAGTGTAACAGTGATATCTTAAAAAAAAAAGCCTAGCCTATTTCATCTCTTAAATACATACATATATATATATATATATATATATATATATATATTCTGAAGGTGACTAATAGTGGGATATTAACATAGCATTTTCTTTATCTTAATTATACCAAGACAATGAAAATAGCAGAAACAAGTTTTAAGATAGAAATCCACTGGCAAATTAGTGCAAAGACTTAGCCATTTAAGCTATTAATATAAAGACTATGAAGCCTTATTTTCACATGAAATGTTTAGTAGAATCAGAACATCAGGGCAGCACGCACAGAGGGCATTCTTCCTCAGCAATGAGGATTATCCTCTGCATTTGGCCACTGTACAGTTTAGATGTTCGCTGTGATGCCATCTGTTAAGGTTGATTGTGCAGTGACCTTAGGCAGTCTGAAACCTGTTCAGTTGAGCTCGTATATACAGTTCTGGTTGGGAACCAGGAGGACAGATGGTAGGGTTGGAGATGGGGAACTTGTTTGTTACAGCTGATGAAAATCATTTTTCTTGCCAAAGCCATTAAATGTGATATCCTTGGCACAGCATTTCTCAACAAATAGAGTGTCCCACTTGGTGGGTTAGCTGCAGGTGAATTGAAGCATTCAACAGTCTCTATTTAGGTTTACCTAGTTCTTTACTTTTACATCTCTGACAGCCTAAGTCAATGTTCCAGCAGCAGGACACTCTGTGCTCAGTAAGTACAGAATTTGACATATGTAGTTTTCAAAATATACATATACAGTAAGCAGTGCAAAATGGACTGTAATTGTGAAGCCAGTTAAAAGAGTTTATAAATAGCTTTAATTGAATAGCACATATAGAGAAGAAAAATTCCTGTAATACTGAATAACAGCTTCAAGTAAATCTACTCACTTTTCATATCCATGGAAAGACTCCTCAGTTACCATTGTTTAAGAAACTGTATTGAAATCATTTTATGGGAAATAATTATGTCTACAATCAGACAAGATAATTATTGCAAAGTGGTTTTTGCAACTTGGAAAGCAGAAAATTCTGCCCACCCACCGAGACTTTCCCTCTCCATATTTGACAGCCCCCAAAATGCTACTCATAGAATTCATATCTAAGCTATGTAAACAAAAGAGTAATTTTAAAGTCAAAATTCAATATGAAAAAAAGTGAACAATATAGGCTCTATCAACTTTTAGTTAAAAAAGTCTGGATGGAAGTGCCTTTTACTAATCAAATCTATTTCCTTAGAAGTTTCACCTAAAACATCTCAGACGTATATCTTATTTTAAATATGTTTATGGAGGTAGTATGACAGCAGTCTGTAGGTAATATATTACAATAGTTTGTATTTTAAAACATACATATAAAGAAATACATCTTTTATTATTATTTATGTAAATACCTATGTGTACATTGTTAGGCAACCTATTTTCCCTCTGGTTAATATATCTTGTAGACCTTCATGTCAGCACGTTGAGTCCTTACTTCATTCTTTTGAAAGGTTGCATAAATAGCAGCCATATGATAGATATCATGTGATTTATTTAGTCAGGTCCACATGAATTGGTTTTAGTAATTTAACTCTTTCTTTGCTTATTGACCATGTTGCAGGAATATTCTTATAAATGCTTATTGTGCTCATATTCAGCTACTTTCTAGAGAAGATATTTGGAAATTTCATTTTCCTGTGAAGGAATAGGTGAACATTTAAAGTTAATATTTCCATATCTCCTGCCAGAGTGACTCTACCAGTTTAAACTCCTAGCAGCTATGTATGAGATTACCATTTTCCTGCAAAGTTGAAAACTAATCTCAAAATATGTTTTGATTTTTACTAACTAGAGGTTTAAGGAATATATATATATATATACACACACACACACATTGTTTTCATTTTTATTTCTCTAAGAATATGGTTATGTTGTTCCTTCTTTTGTTTATTAACATGCTGCTGCTGCTAAGCCACTTCAGTCGTGTCTGACTCTGTGCGACCCCAGAGATGGCAGCCCACCAGGCTCCCCCATCCCTGGGATTCTCCAGGCAAGAACACTGGAGTGGGTTGCCATTTCTTTCTCCAACGCATGAGGGACTACTCACTTATTCACTGGTATGTGTTTATGTTCAATAGATAACTATTGACTATTTTGTGTTCAGTTCAGTTGCTCAGTCGTGTCCGACTCTTTGCGACCCCAATGAATCGCAGCATGCCATGCCTCCCTGTCCATCACCAACTCCCGGAGTTCGCTCAGACTCAACGTCCATCGAGTCAGTGATGCCATCCAGCCATCTCATCCACTGTCATCCCCTTCTCCTCCTGCCTCCAACCCCTCCCAGCATCAGAGTCTTTTCCAATGAATCAACTCTTCGCATGAGGTGGCCAAAGTACTGGAGTTTCAGCTTCAGCATCATTCCCTCCAAAGAAATCCTGGGGCTGATCTTTAGAATGGATTGGCTGGAACTCCTTGCAGTCCAAGGGACTCTCAAGAGTCTTTTTCAGCACNTTGCTGTCTTGGTTTGTCATAGCTTAATGTATCTGCTTTTTAATATTGCTCTCTAGATTTGTCAAAGCTTTTCTTCCAAGAAGCATGTGTGTTTTAATTTCATGGCTGCAGTCACCATCTGCAGTGATTTTGGAGTCCAAGAAAGTCTGTCACTGTTTTCATTGTTTCCCCACCTATTTGCCATGAAGTGATGAGACCAGATGCCATGATTTTAGATTTTTCAATGTTGAGTTATAAACCAGCTTTTTTACTCTCCTCTTTCACCTTCATCAAGAGGCTCTTTAATTCCTTTTCACCTTCTGCCATAAGGGTGGTGTCATCTGCATATCTGAGGTTATTGATATTTCTCCCAGCAGTCTTGATTCCAGCTTGTGCTTCCTTCAGCCCAGCATTTCACATAATGTACTCTGCATAGAATTTAAATAAGCAGGGTGACAATATTCACCTTGACATACTCCTTTTCCAGTTTTGAAGCAGTCCATTGTTCCATGTCTGGTTCTAACTGTTGTTTCTTGACCTGCATACAGGTTTCTCAGGAAGCAGGAAATGTGGACTGGTATGCCCATCTCTTGAAGAATTTTCCACAGTTTGATATGATCCACACAGTCAAAGGCTTTCGTGTAGTCAGTGAAGCAGAAGTAGATGTTTTTCTGGAATTCTCTTGCTTTTTCTATGATCCAATGGATATTGGCCATTTGATCTCTGGTTCCTCTACCTTTCCTAAATCTTTCTTGAATATCTGGAAGTTCTCAGTTCATGTACTGTTCAGTCCTAGCTTGGAGAATTTTGAAGCATTATTTTGCTAGCATGTGAAATAAGTGCAATTGTGTGGTAGTTTGAGCATTCTTTGGCATTGCCTTTCTTTGGGACTGGAATGAAAACTGACCTTTTCCAGGCCTGTGGCCACCGCTGTGTTTTCTGATTTGCTGGCATATTGAGTGTAGCACTCCCACAGCATCATCTTTGGAATTTGAAATAGCTCAGCTGGAATTCTATCACTTCCACTAGCTTTGTTTGTAGTGATGCTTCCTAAGGTCCACTTGACTTAGCACTCCAAGATGTCTGGCTCTAGGTGAGTGATTACACCATTATGGTTATCTGGGTCATAAAGATCTTTTTCTATAGTTTTTCTGTGTATTCTGTACTTATTTTGGAAAACACTGCTAATTTTATTTTCTGAAGCTTTGGAGAATTTAATCCTACATGTGCCCCCCAATTCTTGCTTCCAGTAATGGACTTTTCCTCATATATTTTACACTTTGAGATTGTGAGCTCACCTTCAGGGCGCTCTACTGGCAGAATCCCTGAGGCTTAGGTTAAGGGCATATCCCTCCAGAGCTATTTTGCATTTGCTTCCTCCAGGCAACCCAAAGACATGTCCAGCTTAGAACTCACTTTAGCATTAATTCTTCTGCTTTATAGGCACAAATTATGCAAATGATATAATTTGAACATCAAACCCAAGTGTGACATAAGCCCGTGGGAATGAATTTTCAAGAAAGACTTGTCCCTAGCAATAACAGAGTCAGAAACAAACAAGCTTCTTTGTAATGTCCTTCTGCCAATGGAAGGATTTTTTTTTTTCCCCAATGGAAGGATTTTTATAACCCAGTGTTTTTTACTGAGGATTCAGATTTTGAGTATTCAGGTGTTTGTATGAGAAGCCTAAGTTCCAAGTTCTTGCTTTACCAGGGCTTGAGGTAAACGAACTCATATTACCTAGACTGACTACCTCACTTTAACCCCTAGGATAGCTAGCTTGATTATACTCTCAATTTCAATTCCCCCTTTGACTGTGTGGATCACAGTAAACTGTGGAAAATTCTGAAAGAGATGGGAATACCAGACCACCTGACCTGCCTCTTGAGAAATCTGTATGCAGGTCAGGAAGCAACAGTTAGAACTGGACATGGAACAACAGACTGGTTCCAAATAGGAAAAGGAGTACGTCAAGGCTGTATATTGTCACCCTGCTTATTTAACTTATATGCAGAGTACATCATGAGAAATGCTGGACTGGAAGAAACACAAGCTGGAATCAAGATTGCTGGGAGAAATATCAATAATCTCAGATATGCAGATGACACCACCCTTATGGCAGAAAGTGAGGAGGAGCTAAAAAGCCTCTTGTTGAAAGTGAAAGAGGAGAGTGGAAAAGTTGGCTTAAAGCTCAACATTCAGAAAACGAAGATCATGGCATCTGGCCCCATCACTTCATGGGAAATAGATGGGGAAACAGTAGAAACAGTGTCAGACTTTGTTTTTTTGGGCTCCAAAATCACTGCAGATGGTGACTGCAGCCATGAAATTAAAAGGCGCTTACTCCTTGGAAGAAAAGTTATGACCAACCTAGATAGTATATTCAAAAGCAGAGACATTACTTTGCCGACTAAGGTCCGTCTAGTCAAGGCTATGGTTTTTCCTGTGGTCATGTATGGATGTGAGAGTTGGACTGTGAAGAAGGCTGAGCGCAGAAGAATTGATGCGTTTGAACTGTGGTGTTGGAGAAGACTCTTGAGAGTCCCTTGGACTGCAAGGAGATCCAACCAATCCATTCTGAAGGAGATCAACCCTGGGATTTCTTTGGAAGGAATGATGCTAAAACTGAAGCTCCAGTACTTTGGGCACCTTATGCGAAGAGTTGATCATTGGAAAAGACCCTGATGCTGGGAGGGATTGGGGGCAGGAGGAGAAAGGGACGACCAAGGATGAGATGGCTGGATGGCATCACAGACTCAATGGACGTGAGTCTGAGTGAACTCCGGGAGTTGGTGTTGGACAGGGAGGCCTGGCGTACTGCGATTCATGGGGTCGCAAAGAGTCGGACACGACTGCGCGACTGAACTAACTGAACTAACTTTGTTTCTGACAAATAAATTAGATTGATACATGCTGTGCTGGAAAATATAATATTTTTAAATATAACTGACTATAATATTTTTAATATACCTGACTAGACACATACACAGACATCCCCAACATATGCAAAGGCATGTCATATGCAAATAGTTATAATAATAGCTACCATTCACTGAGCCCTGGGAATGTGACAGGAGTTTTGCACACTGTCTGTGCACTGTCTCAATGATAACATTCTAAGTAGTACTGTTATTACGCTTGTTTTACAGGTAAGAAAATAGAATTCAAGGTCTTGGAAAACTGCTCAAAAGTGACAAAGTAGCATGGAAACCCCAAGTTATCTGAGTCAGTGGAAATGTTTTTAATTATCATAGCATGTGGCTTTGGAGCTTCCCTGGTGCTTAGTGGTGAAGAATCCATCTGCCAGAGCAGGAGAGGCGGGTTTGATCCCTGGATGGGGAAGATCCCCTGGAGAAGGGAATAACTACTCAATCCAGTATTCTTGCCTGGAGAATTCCATGGACAGAGGATCCTGGTGGGCTACTATCCATGGGGTTGCAGAAGAATCGGACACGACTTAGCAACTAAATAGCAACAACAACATATTGTAGTCTCTGGTAATGGAAAAATATATTTGGGCTTCCCTAGTGACTCAGCAGTAAAGTGACAATCCAGAATTCATGGGTACGATCCCTGGGTCAGGAAGATCCCCTGGAGAAGGAAATGGCAACCCACTCTCTCAAGAAATCCCATGGAGAGAAAAGCCTGGGGGGCTACAGTCCATGGGGTTGCAAAGAGCTGGAAGTGATTGGCAACTGTGCAAACACAGACAGCATATAGCTTCCATTGATGAGAGAAACAGTCTCTCTATATATATGCTTTTGTTTTAAAAACTTTTAGTTTAACAAAATATTCAGTTTTTTATAAATTGTTGGTGATTACATAAATATATCCATATTTTGTTGACCAAATGGCATTTTTGTATTTAAAGTCAGGTTAAAATTTATTGTGATAAAGATGCAAGTTAATTTGCTTTTGCAAATTGGATTTTGAAGCTTTCGAACTGTGGTGCTGAAAAAGACTCTTCAGAGTCTCTTGAACAGTAAGGAGATCAAATCAGTCAATCCTAAAGGAAATCAACCCTGAATATTCATTGAAAGGACTGATGCTAAAGCTGAAGCTCCAATACTTTGGCCACCTGATGCAAAGAGCTGACTCATTGGAAGAGACCCTGGGAAAGATTGAAGGCAGAAGGGGAAGGGGGCCACAGATGGTTGAATGGCATCACAGACTCAAATGGACATGTGTCTGAGCAAACTCTGGGAGATAGTGAAAGACTGGCGTGCTGCAATCCATGTGATCAAAGAGAGATTTGGACACAACTGAGTGACTGAACAACAACAAATATGATAACCTTCCATTTATTCTTCATGCTAGGGAATTATCTATCCACCTAAATAAATTATGCAAATTGCCCAACTAACCTTTCATATATGGAATTTTAATAATTTTAGTAGAAATGTTGCTTCCTTCCTTTTATACTGTTACAATTTTTATGAGTGTAGTCACCAACCCAGACTCTTCATTGAACCCTCTGAGGTTCCCAACAATCATGGCTTTTGGACATTTTTAAAACAAGGCAACCTTAGTGGAACCACTTTGAAGCCAAAGTGGTTTATAGCTTTGAACCAAAATAGGGAGCAATCAAATATCATTCTTTCTTCTCCTAGAAGATTCTTCTGCTTGGCTAAATTCACAGTTAAAGATAGATTTATAAAGGAGGGCTATTGTCTTATAGCATCAAGAACAAAAAATAAATGTGTATATCAGTTAAGAATGACATCAAACTCCTCAATTTTAATATATTTTTGCTATTGTAAATAGAACAATGGATACTAAACCACATGATATATGAACATTTCCCTAATTAATCCATATTACTTGAATGTGAAAGTGTTAGTCCCTCAGTCATGTTTGACTCTTTGAGACCCCATGGACTGTACCCCTCCAGGCTTCTCTATGCCTGGAATTCTCCAGGCAAGAACACTGGAATGAGCTGCCATTTCCTTCTCCAGGGGATCTCCCAACCCAGGGATCAAACGTGAGTCTCCTGCACTGCAGGCAGATTCTTTACTGCCTGAGCCACCAGACAAGTCCTCATATTGCTTAGCTCATACTTATTTCAAGCATCTTACCACACTCTCATAGACATTGAATGCGCTTTTTTGCTAATATAATTTTAGAGCATTTAGTGAGGTTAAACATCTTTTAAAATGTTCAATAGTGTTGGTATTTCTTCTACTGTGAAATAATTACCTCTATTCATTCTTCATACAATTCTTTGAGTTTGAATCTTTTTCCGTCTACATGTTTTATGTAGTAATATTTAATTATTGGTTCCAATACTTCCCAGTTAGTTGATCACCCTTTTATATAGGGGCTTTTGGACACACAAAGTCTTCAAATTTTTAGAAAATGTATAATATTCTACTTTTTATAATAGTTTAAATGCTTTTAATTCCTCTCCCCACTAGAGATTAAATAGATTTCTACTTTCTTTCAGTTTTCATGGTTCTCTTTGTTGATCTTAACATCGACTTTTATTGATCTGGAATTCATTTTAACATACAGATGCAGTAAGAATCTACATTGATTTATTAAAAAAAATAGGTAACCAGTCTTCTGAAGATTAATATTCTTGCATTCTAAATGGATTTCACATGCCTTTTAAAAAAAATAAATATTAACCACTTATGTATTTTAGGATGTATATAGTTTTCCTGTTATTTATTTTAAGCAGTTCTTGAATCAGTTCTACACAGATTTAATTATCAGATCTTTGTAATATATTTCTTATCCAGTAGACATATTTGCCAATCATACACTCAAATGTCCTGCCTTATCATTATTCTTCTCCTCCCAAAATAATTCTGAGTTCTTTTTAACAGTTTAGTTCACCATCATATAAAGCCAATTTCATGTGAAAATGATTTTTTCAATATAGTCACAGTTCTTACTGTGAGCATCAAACATTATGTTATATTGTGATATGATGGTACCCTCTGGACATCAGTACTTAAAAAAATATTGTGATATGTTGTACCTAAAAAGAATTCTGTGAAAAGAACTTTTGGAAGAGTGCCTGTTTGACCCTCCTTTTGGAGATTCACAACAAATATGGGCATATAGAAGAGAGGGAAATTTTTCTAAAAATTGCGCCGTCAAGAAACATGTGTTTAATCCAGTGCTTTCCAAATTTTCACTATATTTTGCTTAATACTTACTATCAAAGCATCAAAATGGCCCCTCTGTTCTGTATGTTCTAAGAATGATCTTTCCTTTTGGCTATTCCTAGTCTTTTTTTCATCCTTTTTGCCTGAGATGCTGACCAGTCCCTTAGATACGGAGCCTGTTTCTACACAGGTTTGCCTTGAGCGGGCGGAGATGGCAGGGGAGCTGAATGTGAGCTGTATCAGCTCCTCCGAGACGTCTGCACTGCTTCATGTTGTGGGAGGTCATGGGAGTGACTTCAGTCAAGGAACAGAGGAACCAGACCGTGTTGCCTAAGTCTCCTGAAGAGAGGCAGCGTCTCCAGCTCGCCTGCAGCCCAGCGGAAAGTGGGTCACTTCACCACTGAGGAATGGCGCTGGGTGGCACTTCAGACACACTGCGGTGAGGGAACAGACCCTTATTCATCCCGGAGGAGATAGTGTTTTTCCTCCCCTGGGATGGATGCACGCTGGCCCGGCAGCCTTTATGGTTAGGCGTGACTTCCTGAGGGATTTTCTCTGGATTCACAGAAGGTTCCCTGAGTACCAGGGAAAGCCTGACTCACCCACAGGCCTGTCAGGGTGGGACTGGCATGACTTGGATGAACTTCTACTTGGCTGAACTCCCACGACAGTCATTTTCAGCCTAAAATCAGCTGCCCCAAGGAGAAATGGAAGCACAGGATGAGGAAGAGGCCCCACGGAGGTGCTGACAGGAGCAGTAAAATCTCTCACAGGCTTCTCACAGTGCCCCAGGGTGACATATGAGGGAGCCTGGAAAATATTTTTTTTCTCTACAACTTCCTTTTCCCCTCCAGCAGCTTCTCCAGCAAGTTCATGTCCCTGATTCCTACTAGCGGATACATATCCTAAGAGCTGCTCCTACCATGCTTTGGATAACTAGATCCAAACCTGGAGCCAGCTTCCCAACTTTGCGTCTTCATCCTTAGCTCCTGTACAAAAAGGGTCAAGATTCCTTTCAATATCCTATCTTGTGTGCTCTATCACTGAAGTTACAAGAGCTATCTTGTTCTGTCCACTGCCACCCCCAGAATCAGTCCTTAAATTCTCACATGCGGTCACTCAGGTGTCAACACAAGCTCATATCTGATTTCTGTAAACAAGCAGGGTGATGGAGCTGCCTGGTCACTGAGCCCCTCCAAGGAAGTTGAGGGTTTGTTTGCCATTATTTAAAGCCCACAGTAGCCAGATGCCAGATTAAAAAAAAAAAAAAAAAAACAGGTTTGTTGGGGAAGTAGGTTAACAAGTCACAGAAAGAAGGAAAAGAGACGCCTGGAAGGCGATTTACCAAGATGTTGGAATCCCAGGTCTGACTCTTACTAGTTGAGTGACTTCAGGCAATCTGCTTTATCTGGTTTTTAGCTCCCTGTGAAATAGGGTTGGTCATGGTATTTGCTTCACAGGAAGGTCATGACAATTAAATGAGATTATATGTGTATATAAACATATCAATAAAATAAGTCTGATCTAAAAGTATGCCCAGGAAATGTTGAGAATTGTGATGACAACAATGGCCTTTGAGTGGTCACTGAAACCTTGAAAGTTCAGTGCCATGAATAACTTTCTAGGGGAAAAAAGGGTCTATAACTTTCATTACGAGTTCCCCAACTATGAAAAAAAGAACTCTTGAAATTATGGAAAACAATCTGAAAACATGAAAACAAGCTGAGTTTCACTGAAATAGGACAGTTGTTCCAGACAAAAGGGTCTTTACAGCATAAAAATTAGCAAATGGTTATCCTTGACTAAAATGCCCTCATTGCTTTTCTTTGCTTATTAAATATCATCTTTCCTCCAAAACTCAGGTTAGCTAACCCCTTGCTGAACACCTGACTGGACCACTTAGCTGATGCATGCACAGTTCCCTCTGAACACATTGGTCTCGTTTCTCCAGCACCATCCCAGTTACTGAAAATCAAGGATCAAAGGTTACATCTCCTTTCCATGCTCAGGGCCCTCCTTTGCAGTTGTTACTAAGAGCAACTGTAGATCACTGATCATGATATTTGTCAAAGTGTATTTTTGTATGTAAAATATAACGAACTTCTTCTAGGTAAGCTCATGGAATGGACTATCCCCTCTGTACAGCATAGCATCCAGCATATAAGTGCTTCAGGAGTGAAGGGTGAATAAATACTTTTTAAATCAGGTAGCTATGAGAAACATACGTTAAAGTGGATCCATGAGGCAGGTGAGTTCATGAGGAAGTAACTTGTTCTAACAGATCACTATATGGATGATGTAACAAATGCTTTCAGCATTTATTTTACATTTTTCAAACATTTGGGGCTTCCCAGGTGTTGCTAGTGGTAAAGAATCTGCCTGTCAGTGCAGGAGATACAAGAGACATGGGTTCAATCCCTGAGTCAGAAAGATCTCCTGGAGAAGGAAATGGCAACCTGCTCCAGGATTCTTACCCAGAAAATCCCATGGCCAGAGGAGCCTGGTGGGCTACAGTCCATGGGGTTGCAAGGAGTCAGACACAACTGAAGTGTGGATACACCATACTGTATGACTTGTGTACCCAAAATTCACCGGAACATTGTATTTTCATCAGGAGATCAAATTTTAAATTTTAAGAATCAGCCACCCTTCCGTTCTGCTTGAGAATGAAGCCCAAACCGTTGTCCATCAGTTTTCCTCTTATGGTCCTAACATGAAGTCCATCACCCATCCTTGAATTGTACATGTATAGAAGTTTCCCAGCACCACCTAGGATAAACAAAGCAGAAAAGGGAAGATACTTAAAAGTCAAAAGGAAAACAGCCAACATGGCAACAGTCAATTATCTTCTGTGGTGATATGGTTAGGAGAGAAAGGAGAGATGTTTGTGCAAAGCCACCACAAAGTGTCATCGGAGCTATTGATGGATAAGCTGTTTCTGAAACCTCTGTTTTTAAAGAAACCGTATCAGCAGCACCAAACAACTCATTTGCTGCAGATTTGTCTTCTGTTTTTTGCAAAATGCTGATAAGTGCAACTTAACTTGAGAGAGTAACTATGTACATTTTTCATTTAAACAGGGCAAGTGGGAAACCACAGAATATATGCAACTATGGAAACAGGGGACAAATATATGCTCATGAGAAGGCAAACAAAGATACTGGCTGGCTGGGTAGGATAAAACTCTAGGCAGGGTATGAAGTTAAGGAAAAAATGGCTGCTGTGAATGGAAGTGAATCCTTCCTAGAAATTTAGACTGTTGCTATACCTTTGCCAACAAAGGAGCATGTCTGCTCAATTTCCTAAGGAATTCTACACTGAAATTTTTACAGAGTATTGATTCAATAGGTTCTTTTCTGGCCAATTTATTTTATGAAGCTTAAAGATAGAATTGGAAAAATAAGTTAATCAATGTGGATCATATTGTGTCTTTAATAAAGCAAAGACTGATGCCAGACTCTGCATACACAGTTAAGTACGGAAGTCGTGGGATGAGTAAGGAACGTGGAGTCCCGAATCATTATCTGTGATATCAGGGAACCTTGCAGAACTGTATTTCTCAATTTCTATTGCACAGAATATTCATTCTGTTGGATGTTAGCAGGTATTATGTCAATTAATTTTATTTTTTATCTATTTTTAAACTTTTTATTTTGTACTGGGGTATAGCCAATTAACAAACAATGTTGTGACAGGTGAACAGTGAAGGACTCAGTCATACATATACATGTATCCATTCTCCCCCAAGCCCCTTCCCATCCAGGCTGCCACACAATATTGAGTAGAATTCCCTGTGCTGTACAGTAAATCTCTGTATTGGTTATCCATCTTAAATATAGAGCTGTGTACATGCCCATCCCAAACTCCCTAATTATCCCTTCTCCCAACCCTTATGGTTGCAGGGTGGGGGAAGGACGAGGGGAAGGGATAGTCAATTAATTTTATATAGTCAAATCTCTCACTCTCTTGCTATAAAGAAGGTCATATATACAGATACACATAAAAAAACGAGCTCAAAGCAGGAATTTTTTCTTAAGTCTACTTTTTAAATTATAGTATAGTTGATTTACAATATTGTGTTAGTTCCAAGTGTACAGCATAGTGATTCAGTATATTTGCAGATTTTACTCTGTTATGGGTTATTACAAGATACTGTGAATAATTCCCTGTGCTATGCAATATATTGTTGTTGCTTATCTATTTTATATAGCATAGTTGGTATCCCTTAATCACATATCCCTAATTCATCCCTCCCCTCTTTCTTCTCCCCCTCAGTAACCACAAGTTTGCTTTTTATATCTGTGAGTCTGCTTCTTTTTGCATAAATATATATTCATTTGTGTTCTTTTTTAGATTCCACATATAAGTGATATTATACAGTATTTGTCTTTCTTTGACTTATTTCACTTAGCAAAATATTCTCTAGCTGCATCTGCATTGCTGTGAATGGTAGTATTTCATTCTTTGGATGACTGACTAATATTCCATTATATATACACCACATCTTCTTAACAATCCCTTCCTCTGCTGATGTGCTCTTGGGTTGCTTCTCTATCTCAGCTGTCGTAAATAGTGCTGCCTCCAGCATTGGGTTGTGCATATCTTTTTTATAATGTTTTCATTTTTTCTCATATATACTCAGGAGTAGAACCTGGTATCACATGGTAGTTCTATTCTAAATTGTTTAAGGAAACTCCATGCTATTTTCCACGGAGGCTGCACCAATTTGATTCTCAGCAATGAAGGTTCCCTTTTCTCCACACTCTCTCAAGCAGTTGTTATTTGTAAACTTTGTGATGACGACCATTCTGATCAGTGTGAGGTGATTCCTCACTGTGGTTTTGGTTTTGAAAGCAGGCCTTTTTAATAACATGTTTTCACAAATTTTCCAGATCATGTCCTATGATTGGTCATAGCAGGTCTATGATGTATTTCTTCTTCTCTTCCCATGAACATTTACCCCACAAAAACTAGATAAATACATACACATCTAGTACATAAATAATGTCGTTGGTGAAATAACTTAGAGAATTTCTATACTATATCCTTATCTTAAAGAATCACAATGTTCATTAGTTCAATAAAAGCTCTAAAAAGTCCTATAACAGTAAAACCCTATTTAACTCAGCATTGCCAAAAATTATTTCATTGTGGAACTCTCTTCTTTTCTTAATATGTTTTATTAACAACTCCTATAACACAGACTCACTTTGAAATATTCTGGCACAGAAAAACATTTAATGACATAAATAGAAATGTACAAACAAAAGTCAAAAAAAAAACAAAGCAACGTACACGCTATGATCCTTTGTAAGACAATTGCACATTTTGTTTTTCCTATTTTTCTAGAACATATATTTTTGCTAGAAAAAAACATGTTATCAATTACGTATTTTAAACACTTGATTTTGTTTCATTTAGCATGGGAGAAACCTACCAGAGTAGCGATTCATTTTCTAAAGTTTCTAAGCATTCTACTCTCTTGTAGGGTTATAACCAAAGCCAAACACCTTCAGTGAGTACCTGTCCTGTCTTGCTATGCTGGTTGTTGAATGTTGAATATTGAATGTCACGGGAAGTGCCCCAGGCTCCTATTTCTACTCCTAATTGGTGCACCTGAAAAATATCCATTGAACTGAGCTTTGAATGGCCTACGTAATTAATGTCATATATAACAAGGAGGCCAAACGTAAAGACCAAGTATTCCCATGCTTTCCCCCCACCAAACACCAACTTGAGGCACCTAACAAATACTATTTCATTTTATCTAGAAGTCACTTTCCTCCTTGAATGAACACAAGACCTGGGTTTCTTCTCCCTGCCTTCAGCAGGTGGGCCAAGGAAGGACTCTGTTCGGCCCAACCAGGGACAGATGAATGACGGGAGGCAGAAAAGCTGCATGGCCCTCTGCTTCCCATAAAGAAACCAGAAGTTACGGAAAGTTTGCCACAGCAGACAAGTGTACTACACAGGAAATGGACCATCTGGAAACTCTGGTATTATAGAAAAGGAGCTGGGGGGATTAAGCGGAAGGTGGGGGATATCGCTTCTGCCGTGAAGGAGCTGATAACCAAATGCTTAGCACGGGAGGAATGCAGTAACAAGATGCCTGCATTTGGGCTCTGCTGGGACGTGGCTCTAAGTTCTGAGCAGTTAAGGAAATGGGAAGGATTAGAGAGCTAGAGTGTAACAGAGCACACAAGAGACCCATCTGGAAAAACAAGGTAAATAGATCAACCAAAAAGTGTGTGCATGCATGCCTGTGTGAAAGGCTCCTGAGGCTCACTGCTAGAGATGAGACCAGGTCTGTACCCACAGGAAGCAGCCTTTCTGGTTGGCTAGAGGGCATCCTTAGAGAAGCTTTAAAATAAATAAATAAATAGAGACAATACATAATTTGGTTTTTAATGAAGGGATAGAGCCTGGCACAGAGCCTGGAAAATAGGTACTTACTATGTGTTTATTGAATTTGATTAAACTTACAAGCTGTTAGAGGGCTAAAGAGGAGATCTTTACAGAGTTACACAGGAAATAAGGATTCTTAGATAACCAATAGAGATTCACAGGTGGCTCGGTGGTAAAAAACCGCCTGCAATGCAGGAGACGCAGGTTAGATCCCTGGGTAAGGAAGATTCCCTGGAGGAGGGCATGACAACCTACTCCAGTAATCTTGCCTGGAGAATCCCATGGACAGAAGAGCCTGGCAGGCTATAATCCATAGGGTCACAAAGAGCTGGACATGTATATAAGCAATAACAGACAGAAACAATGGCTAAATGGTGAGATGCAACTTTGGAACAAGGTGGAGAGAAGGCAATTAGAAAAGTCTTTAATTCTAAAAATCCACAGATTAAATTTGATCAGAAGTAGACCCTAGAACCACATTTATGCTCTAAGAAATTAAGTGACACTGGAAATGAGTCTGAAGACCAGAGTTGCTGGTGATAATGACTGACAAAGGTGAGTCTTGAATGTGGCAAAGCAGTGACATCTATTTCTAGGTCTGTGCTGCAGCCATCAGAACAGTATCACTTGGGAACAATTGTCTGGAACTGATGTTAGACTCAGTGAAGATGCAACAAAACAACACATTTGGGACTCAACAAACACAGTTCATGTATTCTCAAGTACACTATAGTGGCTACCCATATTTATAATAAAAGACATGTAGGATGTTTCATTTGGAGAGGGCGATGGCACCCCACTCCAGTACTCTTGCCCGGAGAATCCCATGGACAGAGGAGCCTGGTAGGCTGCAGTCCATGGGGTCGCTGACAGTTGGACACGACTCAGTGACTTCACTTTCACTTTTCACTTTCATGCACTGGAGAAGGAAATGGCAACCCACTCCAGTGTTCTTGCCTGGAGAATCCCAGGGACAGAGGAGCCTGGTGGACTACTGTCTATGGGGTCACACAGAGTCGGACACGACTGAAGTGGCTTAGCAGTAGCAGCAAGATGTTTCATTATTTAATACATTTGAACTATTAATTCTAGTACAATAAAAACATGTGTGCAAACACATTTGTGCTTGGCAACGTGAGAATCCTAACATGTATGGAATCCAGGAAAACCAAACAAGTATTAATATAGGCTTAAATAGCAATAGTCTTTGAAGAAGGAAATGGCAACCCACTCCAGTGTTCTTGTCTGGAGAATCCCAGGGACGGGGGAGCCTGGTGGGCTGCCGTCTATGGCGCCGCACAGAGTCAGACACGACTGAAGCGACTTAGCAGCAGCCGCAATAGTCTGAATAGGCAGAAAGAGACCCATCACACTGGGATCATAGTTTTATTTTAATTTATTTTATTTAAGTATAGTTGACTTAAAATGTGTTAATTTCTGCTGTACAACAAAGTGGTTCAGTTATATATACATTCTTTTTCATATTCTTTTCCTTTATGGTTTATCACAGGATATTGAATCTAGTTCCCTGCACTACACAGTAGGACCTTGTTGTCTTGGCATCATCTTAGCAAGGAAAAGGACAAGGACATGGCTGAAACTTTTGTTCTTGGTACGTTGTCTAAGTGATCTGCATCCACATGGGAGGTGAGTCTCTGCAAAATAAATTCTCTTTCCTGGTGCTTATAAAGCAAACTGCCATGAAGCCTGACCTAAGACAGTTGGGCCCATATGGTCAGTTCTTGTATGTATTAACCTATTGCTTAAATACAAATGCCCTATGCAGCTCTCTTGGCTGTCAATGGCAAAGACCATGTGGCATGCACATCAGAGGTGAGTAGAAGAGATGGCTGCCTATCATGTAACTCACATCCTTACTTCCTCACAAGCAGAGCCACAAATATCTCCAAACCACAAAACAAAACTCACTTAGCTATAAACACTTGAGTTGCGTGCATTTATACAATGTTAGGCATAGTTGGATGTGTTTGCTCTTTCACATATCTGTCCTCTGTTCGGCTCAATGTCAAAAAGTATATGGTTATGGCTTTTTGCCGCAGGTTATTGTTTAGAGTGAAGATGTAAAGTACATTCTGAATCCAACGGCTTTGGGTAAGTTGAGTTATCAACTAACTATTTAGTGCTAAAATCTCAAAGAACAATGTGCCAGTTAGAGGAGTGGAGGAAGGCAAAAATTGCTTCTGTTTTCTATGATATTTGTTATTTAGGCTAAGAAGCTGCCCATCATCTCTTTCAACCCAGAAATTTTGAAAAAGGAGAAGAATATAGGACCTTCTAATTTCAGAATGATTTCCGTGCATTAAGTTTTACCACTCGTTTAATTTCATAAAGGCATTTTTGTTCTTGAAATGCTTATTCCAGATAAGAAAATCTCCCATCAAAACTATGTGAATCAAACCCAAAGAACACATTTTGGCCGTGTCTCTTGACCAAAGAGTGGGACTCAGTATCAGGACTTGTTTTTCTCCCCAAGACAGATACCACCAATGTGAGACTGCATTCGCAATGGAAATCATTGCTTGGGCACTGAATCCAGCCACAGAGGATTTGGCAAAAGGGCTGTAACCTCTTCTTTCTCCTCACCAGTGAGAATCCCACCACAGTTTTCCATCCGTTGGTGACCTCCATCCTGGATTACCTCAATGCCCTTTGCTCAGGGCTATGGTTAGAGACCTCCCAGAAGCACCAGCTGTTGGTAGAGAATGCATCAGTTGTCTGGCTGCTAACGGGCATAGGCTGACGTGACTGGAGTGGCTCTGAATCCCCAGGGCCCATCTGGCTTAGGCTGATGGCCCCAAGCCTTTTCATCAGCCTGAGTCACTGAGATTTTCCAAGAAGTATATTGGGCTCGTTGACGTTTTGCAACTTCTAAACCTCCATGGATGTTCACCACTTCTTGGCAAGGAGATGGACTGAATATAAGTAATGATAGTTGATGGGCAGTTTCTAGTCTAATTAGCAAATATGTAACATAGAAACAAGTTTTGCCTTCCTTCACTCCTTCAACTTGCACATTTTTCTTTGGAATTTTAGCCCTAAATGATCAGTTGATAACTCACACAAAGCCTGCTTCAGAATGTATTTCAGAGTTTCACTCTAAGCAATAATCTACAGCAAAAAGTCTTACCATATACTTATGAGAATGGATAGATGTAAAAGGAGACATTAATGTTTAACTAACTAACCCTTACCTATGCACAGTGAATTAGGCAAGAAGTGAGCAGTAAAGAAAGCATGACTCTCTTGAAAGGATGCCACGCATGCATATGCTTATCAACTGGAGGCTACAGATCCACAGCCAGATGGCCTCCCTACCCAGGTCCTAAACCATCACACCAACTAATTAAGGTTTTGAAGAAAAAGGAATATGAAATAACAATTTTCATCAGGGAATACATACTTGATTCTGCTTCTCTGCTCTTCAATGAAATCCCAGATTATTAGCTAGTATCCCAGATCTGTTGACTATGGAAATATGATATGACAAAAAAAAAAATGGCAAGGCAAAATGTCATTGGTTTTAAATGCTTCACTTTCAAAAGTTTGCTTTTATAAAACACTCACTTAGAAATCAGAATGGGAAATTGTTGCACCAGTTATATGAAAGGTTCTAATGTACTCAGTTGTTATATCGGTTCTATTATTTTGGGTTTTGGACTAGTCAGTTTATTTAAAACTGGGCATTAGAACCAATCTTAAAACAGTGATTGAGGTTAGCTAAAATAACACTTCATATACATTATACGAAGGTTTACTAAAACAGCTGTCAGGCAACTGTCATTGAGATAACTTCTGTTCCACTCAGAGGGATAAGTTTTGATGGTGACAGACAGGGGAGCCTGGTGGGCTGCCGTCTCTGGGGTCGCACAGAGTCGGACACGACTGAAGCGACGCAGCAGCAGCAGCAGCAAAACTTGACTTGGGCTTGAAGAAGACAATCCTTATGCAAATCCGTACAGCACCATCAGTCGCTCATGCTGTGACAGCAGGCCTTTCTCCAAAGAAGACCCCCAGATGGCTAATAAACACATTTAAAAATGCTCAACATTGCTCATTATTAGAGAAATACAATCAGAACTACAATCAGGTGTTACCTCACACCAGTCAGAATGGCCATCATCAGAAAATCTACAAACACTAAATGCTGGAGAAAAGAGAATCCTCCTGCATTGTTGGTGGAAACGTAAATTGATACAGCCACTGTGGAGAACAGCACGTAGATTCTTTAAAAAAAATAGGAATTAAAATTACCATATGATCCAACAATCCCACTACTGGGCATATGCCTTGAGGAAACCATAATTTAAAAAGACACATGTACCCCAATGATCACTGAGGCCCTATTCACAATAGCTATGACATGGAAGCAACCTAGATGTCCATCAACAGATGAATGGATAAAGAAGTTGTGGTGCAGGTATACAAGGGAATCTTATCAGCCATGAAAAGGATCACATTTGAGTCAGTTACAGGTGGATGGAACTAGAGTCTATTACACAGAGTAAAGTAAGTCAGAAAGAGAAAAACAAACATTGTATATTAATGCGTATATACGGAATCTACGGGGCTTCCCTAGTAGTTCAACTTGTAAAGAATCTGCCTGCAATGCAGAAGACCACAGTTTGATTCCTGGGTCAGGAAGATCCCTTGAAGAAAGGATAGGCTACCCACGCCAGTATTCTCAGATTCCACCACTCCCTGGTGGCTCAGATAGCAAAGAATCTGCCTACAATGTGGAAGACCTGGGTTCGATCCCTGGGTTGGGAAGATCCCCTGGAGGAGGACATGTCAACCCACTCCAGAATTCTTGCCTAGAGAATCCCCATGGACAGAGGAGTCTGGCAGACTACAGATCGTGGGGTCACAAAGAGTTGGACATAACTCGAGCAACAAAGCACAGCACAGCACGTGGAATGTAGAAAGAAGGTACTGATGAACCTATTTGCAAGGCAGCGATGGAGATGCAGATATAGAGAAGAGACTTGTTGACCCAGTGGGAGAAGGAGAGGGTGAGATGAATGGAGAGTGTAACACTGAAACACATGCATCATCGTAAGTAAATTAGATAGCCAGTGGAAATTTGCTGTACAACACAGGGAGCTCAAATCAGGCGCTCTGTGACAGCCTAGAGGGGTTGAATGGGGTGGAAGGTAGGAGAGAGAGTCAATAGGGAGGAGACATGTGTATGCCTATGGCTGATTCATGTTGCTTTATGGCAGAAACCAACGGAGTATTGTAAAGCAATTATCCTCCAATTAAAAATAAATAAAAATTTAAAAAATTCTAATGAGTGGACAGAATGACCTATCCCAGGCATTAGGGTGAAATCATCCACTCTCCAAAGAGAAAAACAGTCCATAATCAAAATGTTAACTTAATGGACACTCATAAGTTGAGAAAGTTAAATGAATTAGCTAGATTCATACAATGAATTCCCTGAGTGTTGTTTTATGTTATCTGTGTATTAAGGTAACTCTGTAGAAATCGTTGCTATCTGGATTTCAGACATTTGCAGGAGTGTTAGCAAAGAGGAACTTAGGATAAAATGGCATATTCAATGAAGACAATTACATGAGAAAATTCAAAAGTTACACTGACACTGATACTACTCATGTGTTACAGGGATACAGCTCATATGATATGTCTCCCTAGAAAGACCTGGGGGCAATCCTGCTTCTTCATGAAGCCCCTTCACAACACTAGTTACCTTCATCTTGGTCCCACACTGGCTCAGCCAGTTACCAGCTACTGGGCCAGGTGTCTGCCCACACACTTGCTACAAATGTAGTGATCCTGCCAGTAGCATCACATTTAAGGACTCTGCCCCAAGGGCAGATGTACATTGCCTGACATTACATCAGGATCAATTTCCCTTCTTGTTCTCTTCTTGCACTTAAAGATACTTTGAATTCAATGCCCTATATACATTTCCTTGATTCTTCTCTGGGTCACCAACCTTCAGAGTCAAGAACCTTGCTCATAACATTCCTGGTTGCCTGAGATTTTAAAAGCCTGCCCAACCATCAGCATTGGTCTGACTAGAATGTTTGCCAGTCTGTAGCAAAAGTTAGGAGAGAACCAAAGGGCAAGGGAGTGATTTATTTTTCTCCTAAATTTAAACAGATACTTTGTAAAGGCTATCAATAGCTTAACTACACATACTTCTTATTTTTCTACTTTTTGGTGTTCTTCCTTCTGAAAAATGATGGTCATTTGACTACAAGTTTTCCTTAATGGTCTGACTTTGCTAAATATAATATAAATATAAGATGACTATCATGTTATTCCCTCCCTTCCTTCTTTCTTTGTCTCTTACATTTTTTTTGTTCATTTTTTATTTCACTGTTTTGTTAAATTCAAATCTGTGAAAAAAAAATGGAGCATCTTAGGTTCCCTGGTCACCAGGCTGTATTGATGAAATGTCAGTGTCCACTTCGTACTGATCATGTAATTTCACTCAAACCTGTTCAAAGTGCACTCAATCTCCCCCTGCACAGTATCAGTGTGCAAGGAGAAATTCTGTATTTTCCATGGCAGGACTCTGGTAAGAGTATCTGGAAAGAAGGAGAAAGAGAGAAGAGAGGAAGGAAGGCAAGATAGAAGAAAGGAAGGAAGGGAAGGAGGGAAATGAATGGGGGAGGAAGAGAGGGAGGGAGGAAAGGAAGAAAAAGAAAGAAAGAAAAAGAACAAAAGAGGAAAGAAGAGCGACTCTGTGAGTACTGTGGTCTCTCATGCTTTCCATTCAAATGTCCCCTCAAGTCAGCCTTCGCTTTGTTGCTATTTACAGCTGATTAGAGACATCATCTCCTGCATAAGGTGTAGGTTTAGTCTGAACACCCACCAAGAGAGTAAAATTAGTGGGTCCAGGGAGGCTGCGAGTCACTTTGACTCCAGCAAACTCCAGAGTAACTGGATCACTGCTGTGACAGCTCCTTGTTGACAGAATAAATCAGAAAGTGGAAGCTTGTGCAGGCACATAAAGAGTTGCAGAAACCTTGGGGACAGCTCGTTCTCCCCAAAGATGCCAAAGCAGTAGATGAGGAAGAAGGTCAAGGTCCCATCCCAACCCTGTACCATCCCGCAGTGGTGTCAGTTTACAACTGTTCACCTTCCTTACCTGTAATAACAGAAGATTAAAGATTACCTGGTAGAGATGCCAGAATATAGAGAACCAGGCCTTTATAGAGGTTTGTGTCACCTCTTAGGACCACTGAGGACAGGCGTGCTTCCCAATCTGATTTTGCTCAGTCCCGCTCAGGCAGTGCTCCAAAAGTGAGGCACCAGAAATGATACTATTGAATGCCTGTGTGTGTGCTAAGTCGCTTCAGTCATGCTCTACTCTTTCTGAACCCGAGGACTGCAACTCATCAGGCTCCTCTGTCCATGGGATTCTCCAGGCAAGCATACTGGAGTGTGTGGACATGCTCTCCTCCAGGGGATCTTCCCAACCCAGGGATCAAACTCACATCTTATGTCTCCTGCACTGGAAGGTGGGTTCTTTCCACTACCACCACATGGGAAGCCCCCAGTGCACTATTATTAATTTCTAAATATGAGGGGCTATCAACTAATACGGAGCTTCCTAAGTGCTGCCAGTAAAGAACTGGTAAAGAACCCGCCTGCAGGAGGCACAATAGACACAGGTTTGATTCCTGGGTCAGGAAGATCCCCTGGAGAAGGGATAGGCTACCCATTCTAGTATTCCTGAGCTTCCCTGGTGGTTCAGATGGTAAAAAAAATCTGCCAACAATGAGGGAGACCTGGGTTTAATTCCTAGGTTGGAAAGATCCCTTGAAGGAGGGCATGGCAACCCACTCCAATATTCTTGCCTGGAGAATCCCCATCTGCTTTTAAGATACACGCATATATAATAAAGATATATTCAAGCAAGAACAAATGCTTTTGGAGAAGGGCACAGCAATCCACACCAGTATTCTTGCCCTGAGAGTCCCATGGACAAAGGAGCCTGGTAGGCTACAAGTCCACAGGGTCACAAAGAGTCAGACACGACTGAAGCGATTCAGCATGCATGCAGAAAGAGAAATCCTTTCTTTCTACAATAATATATACCTCAAGGCACCTGACACATTCCTATCCCCATTAATATCAGAAAAAAGGCAAGGATATCATTACTGCCTCCATCACTGAGGATTATTTCGCAGTTTTAGCCAATTGATTCAGATATTAAGCTTAAACTAGATAATTCACTCCTGAAAGCAGAGGCACAGACTATCTTAATTTCTCATATGATTATCTGTCTTTAAAAAGCCAAGGCAAGTAATTGGTAAGCAATTAAAATGAATAAAAGAATTAGACCAAAGGAGAGTGGGCATTAAAAAAATACAAAGTCAATGATTTTAAAAGTGATTAAATTGCTAAAAGGATTATTTAGAGAATTAGCAGCATGGGAATGGAAGTAGGCTTTGGTGGCTGGTTATTATTAGTTAGAGAGGCAGACAAGGATTCCCCCACCCCTCTTTGCCCTCCCCAGTGAAGAAGGAAAAGGAATAAAGACAGGGTATCTACAGAGTGAAGTCAGAAAGAGAAAAATAAGTATTATACATTAACACATATATGTACAATCTAGAAAAATGGTATAGATGATCTTATTTGCAAAGCAAAAATAGAGACACAGATGTAGAGATCAAACATATGGATCAAGAGGAAAGGGGGTGTGGGAGGAATTGGGAGATTTGGATTGGCATATATACACTATTGACACAATGCATAAAAGAGATAAATAATGAGAAGACACTGGGAATGCACAGAGAACTCTGCTTAATGCTCTGCGTTAACCTGAATTTGAAAAAAGTACAAAAGGGAGGGGATATATGTCTATGTATAGCTGGTTCATTTTTTCTAGACAGTAGAAACTAATACAACATTGTAAAACACTATACTCTAATAAAAATTACTTTAAAAAAGGAAGAAACCAAGACAAGGGCAGTGAAAAGATTGGGGTGGGGTTGAGCGGGGTGTTTAATTAAGGTGGAAGCTGAGGGAAAATGCAAATGAGAGGACAAACTGGCTTTTCAGAATCTTCAAATCCATGCAGAGAAATCTAAACCTGATTCAGGAAGATAATAGAACACAAGAACTAAGAGAAGAAAAACAATATTGGTGCTGATGATGATTAAAAGTCTGTTGTCCCCCTCCTTTTTCTCAAATTTCTGTTACTTTATTGCGAACGTTAGAGACTTCTTGCAAATATCTTTAAGCTGTGCTTACTGGTTAAGATTCAAGGTGAGGTGAAGTCACTCAGTTGTGTCCGACTCTTTGCGACCCCATAGATTGTAGCCTACCAGACTCCTCTGTCCATGGGATTTTCCAGGCAAGAGTACTGGAGTGGGTTGCCATTTCCTTCTCCAGAGGATCTTCCCAACCCAGGGATTGAACCTGGGTCTCCCACATTGTAGGCAGACACTTTACCATCTGAGCCACTAGGGAAGCCTACTGGTTAAGATTACTTTCTTCCATAAGCTTTTGTTAGCAATCTACCTGGCACTGGGTATGCAGCAATCAAGAGGATAAATTTCCCACCATCTAAAATGGAAAGGGTACCACGTCTCTAGATAATGTTATGATTTAGAAATGCTTGTAAAATAAAAGTTTGGGTCTGATACATCTCTAATCTGAGTGAGGAACATTTTTCATGGGATAAAAATCAATGGAAGAAATAAAGTGTGTGTGTGTGTGTGTGTGTGTGTGTGTGTATGCACTTAGTCACCAAGCTGTGTGCAACACTTTGCAACCCCAAAGACTGTAGCCAGTCAGGCTCCTCTGTCCATGGGATTTTTCTGGCAAATATACTGGAGTGAGTTGTCATGCTCTCCTCCAAGGGATCTTCCCAATCCAGGAATCGAATCTGAATCTCCTGCATTAGCAGCAGATTCTTTACCATAGAGCCACCAGGGAAGCCGGAAATAAAGTATGCATAGATTCAAATATATAAAATCTTTAACACTTTGTCAAAGCTTCTAAATTGAAAAGAGAAAAAAAGGAGAAAAATCTAAGCAAACATTTAACCTAAATGTTTATACTAATAATTAAGAAAATGGAAAGCAAATAGAAATAACGTTTGCAACAAACATGTATATTCTGATTATGAAGGCACTGACCCGATAAATCCAAAGAATGTGATCTGACCCTGCTCTGGTCTGAGTATCTGTATCACCCTCAAAATATGTCGAAATTCTAATCCCCAAAGATGATGGTTTGAGGAAGGGGGACCTTGGGAAGGTGCTTAGATCATGAGGATAGAGCCCTCAGGAATGGGACTGATTCCCCCATGAAAGAGGCTCCAGGGAGATCCCCAGCACCTTTCACTATGTGAAGACCCAGCAGCTATGGATCAGGATGAAGGTGGTCACCAGAGAATATGGCCATGCTGGTGCCTTGATCTTGAACTTGTCAGCCTCTACGGTTGTGAGAAATAAAGTTTTGTTTATAAGTTACCTTATCTGTGATATTTTGGTATAGCAGCCTGAATGGACCAAGACAGACACACAATCATAACTGCACACTATGAAAAACACTGGATTTTTATCATTTTAAAATTTAAAAAAAATAGATTTTACTAAAATAACGGAATGTAGTAACATTTAAAAAGTCCCTATTTTAAGGATGAGATGTGTCTAATAAAGATTTAAAAAGCAGCTCAATTCACTTTGGAAACATTCT